>JAXQGX010000006.1:0-28996 GCA_037040455.1 Irpex sp. P115-07
TTGCAGCGCTCCGACTCTGTGTCCGTAGGGGGCAGTCCGGGGCACGAGGAGGAGAGTGCGGCCCAGTCCCTCTTGGACCAGTGGTGTAGCGTGTTTAGCAGCGGACCGGTCATCTCGGACGGCATCGCTGGAGGACAGAGTTTGCCTTGGGCGACGCCTGGGATTAGCGATATGTCTGGGTTTTTAACCGCCCCTGTGAATCCGCACACCAACGGTGTGCCCATGCCAGAGGTCGATGGTACGGATTGGAGTTATTGGGAGAATCTGGTCAACCAGATTCGTAGCGGACCGCTTGCGTAGAGGATGGACCGTTTTCTGCATTTTCTCCATGGCAGCTGCCCTAATGTCCTGCACTAAATATTCTAGAGGTTTTTGGTTCTTACGTGTAATAACAGTCCTTTTCTCGCTTTCGTGCTGTATGTGCCTACCTGTGTTGTCCAGTAATAAATTTAGGGTCGAGATCATCGCTCGTGCGTGGTAGAGTGTGCAGCATGCAAACGGCATAATGTAGCCTGTTTTAAGATGTCATAGTGCGAGGGAAAGCAGACCAATGATACAAAACATAGCGACAATCCACAGAAATCGGAGGTGAGATAGTCTACTCCTCGTCTTCCTCCTCCTCCTCCTCGGCAGCACCGCCAGTAGCCTGGAACTTGGCGATCTTTTCCGCAATGCGCTCCCGGCGTTGCTCGAGGGTGAGACGGTGGGTCTTGTACTTCAAGGTCTCCGCCTTCCAGTCCTTCGTCTTCTCGGTCGGCTTGAAGACGGGGTCTTCACGGATAGCAGCATAGGCGTTGGTGAAGATCTCCTCGATATCCTCAGAGCCAATGCCGTCTTCGAGGTAGGAAGCGAACTGCTTCTTGAATCTAGATGGTGCAGTCGTAAATAAGCTGGTACCGCAACTGATACATTGAGTGAACATACCGCTCGTCGTCTTCCTCCTCGAGGGACTCCATGTACTCAGCAATGTGGCCACCGAAGATGTACTTCTTAAGGACCTCAGCATCGAGCTCCTTGCCTTCGGGGTCGTAGCCGGGGAAACGCTTCTCGTTATGGGGAATGTAGAGACCACCGTCGGAAGCACCCTTGAGGGCACCAAACACACGCGAACCTGTCGACGTGCGCTTGAGACCGACATCAAGGTAACACTTGAAGGGTCGGGGAGCGTCTTCGTCATCGAGGGACTCAGTCAACTGGATGGTGCCATCGGGCTCGGCAACACCCTCGTACTTGTCGGCAAGGCCGAGCTTGGTAAGAGCACGGCGGGCGACAAGGAGACCAGTAGCATAGGCTATGGGATAGTTTAGTATGATGGATATTTAAGAAAAGGCGTGTTACTTACCGGCAGTCCAGTTAGTCAGACCGTGGTTGATACCATATCTGGGAAGCTCCTTGGAGCTGGCGGCAGTGAGAACGAAGTCGCCCTGAATACGAGCATAGACAATCTGGGCAATGACCTGCTTGTTGGTGAAGCGGACAACAAGACGGTACTTGGGGGCGTTGCTGTTCCAAAATTTAGGCCTGGGGGTAGAGTCTCGAATAGCAGGGTACGTACTACTTGTTCTTCGCCTGGGTGATCAAACGCTTACGAGCGTAGTCTGTTAAGCTATCAGCAAACATCGGACGACAGTCATATCTGAGTTACGCACAATCGGTCTTGCCCTCCCTACGACGACGGTACTTGACCTGAAAACGCGAGAAGTATGCGTCCGACTTGACTTTCTTGACGAAGGGCATCTGAAAGGAGGTAGAGTCAGTTTACCAGAGTTACGAGAGCGCAACAAGCGAGATTCGATGAGCAAAGGTCCTGAGCGTGCAAGTTATCCGACTGAGTGACATGGCATCCATCGTTTTGTATCGAGATTTTTGCTCCTTTCGACCTCCAGCAGCATGACTAGTACGTCCAGGACCACTTCCAACGGTAATTTGGGCATACTGACCTTGAGGAGGGATTGGCGAGGGCGACCTTGGGTGATGTCCACGCACCTTCGGGCAGCGAGCTCACTTGCGCACAGATCTGAGATCTCTCACGTGATGCTTGCGGAACCCTAACCCCAATAGGGGGCGATGAAGCTTCGGCGCCCTTCCTCGCTCTTGTACCACGACCACCACGACCGTCGCCCTCGTAGCCCATCTTCAACACTCCTTCAAGTTCAGTATCGACTAGAATAAACTATGGATCCATATTCCGCGCAGAATTACTACCAGCAATATCAAGCACAAGCGTCCTCATCCAGCGATGTGAACCCGTACCACCAGCCTTATCAGGGCCCTATGTACCCCCTACCCGGAGCTTCTACCTCTACGCATCAAGCTCCAGTGCCAGCAAACGCATACGAGTACGATGTTGGTATTCTTGCTCAACAAAGTGTATATGTGCCTGGTGCTATGATTGATAAACGTGGTGGCGCTGGAGGAAAACTAGCAAAGGGCGGAAAGCGCACGACAGTCTTGCGGAAGGGCGCAGGCAAAGTGTGGGAGGACCAGACCCTTCTGGAGTGGAACCCTTGTACGTGAATTTAGTGGCTCAAACCACGTTGACACTGACGGAAGAGCTTTTCTACATAGCTTGGTTCCGTCTGTTTGTTGGAGACCTCAGTAACGATGTTTCTGATGACGTTTTATCGAACGCGTTCAACAAGTACACTTCTTTCCAGAAGGCTAAAGTTATTCGTGACAGACTTAGCGGAAAGGTCAGCTACAACTCAAACCATACAAGTATGCCACTCATCGATTTCTAGGCGAAATTCGGCTTTGTGGCCTTCTCCGATCCAGAGGACTTCTTGAAGGCGTGGAAGGAGATGGACGGTGCGTGAACTGACTTGTCATATGTGGCTTCATCGCTGATCGGCTCCTTTAGGCAAGTACGTTGGCAATAGGCCTATTAAACTAAAGAAGGCAGATAATATTATCAATCCGGTAGAGATCGGCCACAGGAAGGCCAGGCAACTCGAGAAGGAGCTCAAGAAGAACAGACACAAGCCTTACTGAGCGATGCGTATTATTGGTTGGCAATAGATTTCAGGCGAGGTTTTGTCGAGCGTACGTTGTTCAACCAATCACTTCAGTTCAGACTCACAGTGGTCTCGGTTTTTCCTGCCTTCATGTATTACTTATTCTATCATGCGAGTCTCAATATACTTCGGAGTTGCCCCCGAACGGTCAGAAGTCGCAAAGGTGTGAGCAGGTGAGGTCTGTCAGATGGTAGCCATCTTAGCTTCATTCGCAGTAGTAGGTGATCCCTCACTCTCATACTCTATTGGCAGAGTACATTTATGATCATCTTCGCCAGACGACGAATGAAAATGATAATTTCCAGAACCTGTCGCACTCTATTTGACACTTTCATCTAAGCGAGAGATATCTCGTCTTCAGGCGACAATCGTGAGACGGGAATAATTGACGACTGACCATGAAGGATTCACTACAATCAGTGAAGTGCAGGGCTGGTTCTTCTAGTATGGTTCGCGGGTGCACTCTTCACGCTCTTTACAGTCACAGGTTCTTTCATTTGACACCCACTGTATTCCAGGGGAAATAACGTAAGATATTTGAACGCATGCCGAGCCCCCGAGAAGGTTTGCGGGGTGAACGTGGACTCGGGCCCGACTACACATCCAGGGATATCTCGAAGGAAACTGTTTTCCTTCTGTTCTGCTCACTACTGAAAAGATTGACCTCTGCAAAGCACATGTCTTATTGTTGTGACTGCAAAGCATGAGATTTTGCTTCCTATAGCTACTCACCGCCCGAAACATCAGCATCATTTCTCCCAACCTTCTCTCTGCTTACTCACGTTAACCCGTTACGACCGAGATGTTCTTCGAGCTTTGAATCATGGATGCATCTTCTTCCTTTTCTCTAGATAATCAAGAACAGGCTGATATATCGAGTGACTTCTGACTCTGAAGGACGTTTGTTGGCCTCCGCCATCTGGAATTCCCATTTTGAGCTGGAACTAACGCCACAAAGTTCAAAATGACCCTGAAGAGGAACGGGTCGCACTCTGTTCATCAAGCCGATGGCCGAGATACCAGCAGGCAGGCGCACTTTGCGCACACAACTTACGTGAACAACGCTCCAACAGCACATGCTACGAAACTGTCCGGACACGGGTTCTCTCTTGATGGTTACAAAGGAATGGCAATCGTCGGGAAGAAACAGATGGGTGGGCTATGCTATAGAATAATTATTAACGAACGTCTGTTGGTATGGCAGTGCGTCCGACGACACGGTAGCGCTATTCGAGGGGGCTTTTCGGTCAATGTCGTGCATTTCGATAGTGTCAACGTCAACGAAGACTTGATGCGACGACTGCATCGTCTGACATTCATCTTTCTCAGCAATGGTGCAGGAACACAAATCGACTAGTGTGCTTGCCTTTGTCTGTACGTTGACATTTCCAGCGAGACGTTGGTTGACCTGGACTTGTGGGGTGTTCGATGAGTATGCGCCATCCATGTTGTGGCTGTAACCCCATCCTTTGCGGGTGTTTAAGCTGGATAATAAGGTATTGGTATACAGCTTTGCCAACGGTAGGTTGAATGCCGTGTGCACGTTGGTGTCCTTGATATCATCAGATTAGCAAGGGGGATTTGCGCGAATGACAGATGGGCCACGCACGTCAACCAGGAAAACGATGAGATCGACGGTGGCGCACACCGCGGTAATCAAACCAGTTTGTACAGTCACTATATGCCCAAGAGTATTGAGAAACATGCGGTCAAACGACAGAGCAGCACGTACGTCGAATAATACGATCTATGGCATCGTCGGACCCGGAAAAACCAGTCCTGTGTTGACGCTACGGACAGAAACGAGTTAGCAGATGAAAGCAAACCCGTTTAGGACACATCACTCACCAAGTACCATACTAGGGATACAGCAATAAGAACATCGGCGGCGGCGGAGAAAGCAAGCCAAATAATAACTGCTGCTTTGAACTTGAGGAAGTCCGCGAAAGCCGGAATACTGATTTTGAAGGAGTGTGAGCATCATGCGAGTCGAATTCGACCTGACTGTCTACTTACAAATGAATAGCAACAGCCACTCCTATACCGCCACCTGCAGATATATATCATTGAGAGACTTTGACGGAAAACAAGTGCAGAAACGACATACACAGCTGGCAGAAAGAGCAGGTCGCAATCGCGGCAAAGATAATCCACTTGCCCGTGAGAACCTTGACTCTCCATGCAAAGAACATTTGTACCATGGCCGCAATAATCGCCTATATCGTGATGAGCAGGCTTCTTACTACCGATAGCTTAAACCAACGTACAGTCATGATAGGATCTAGGGGTGGAACAATCGACCCGTCAATATGTCACGAGAATTGCGACCAACAAAATTCCACACCTGTTGATGACACTAGTACAGGGTCAGCTCAGAACGCACGGGAGACGATAAGATACTCACGCCAGTCCGCAAACATAATCGCATGTTGATCTCCTGCACGATGTCCCTCGTCATTTCCGAGTCGTTTTGACAAGAGAAACCGCCAAGGACTTACCTGCGAGGTGCACGAGTGGCCTATAGACAACCGCAACATCGAACGCAGTGTTGAGACAGTCGGCCACGAACAAAACCGCGATCTAAACCCGCCCCGTCAATAATGATCTCTCTATCATTTGGCATAATCGCAGCGAACGCACGAAGAGCTTCAACGAGAGTTTGTCCCTGAGCACGTAATTTGGATGTTGTTTATTAAATAGGGTCATCAGGAATTGAATGGAGGACTTACCGCTTGTACTTGGTGAAGTATGTATGCGTCTGTGCGATCATGGTCCCGAAGAGCATAATGTTGAAGACCATCCCAAAGAAGAGCGGCCCCCAACTGCGTCGAACCTAGTAGTGAGCTACGTTATAGCTAGGAGTGAATGCGAAAACGTACATAGTCTCCGTGATGCCTGCCATGCTTGGTGCCTAACCGCGTTAAACCGCTGGGAGTCCGTAGTACCAGTACAGAGGGGAGCGGGTAAGGACAGGAGGAGCGGGTAGGGTGTAAGAACTGCGCAAAGTCAAACGTCGGACAAGTTTATAGCAGTGCTTGGTCCAGTCAAGTCGCGGCCACATGCGACCATCCACGCTCCCCGCGCTAGGTGAAAAAGGAGGATCCGGACATCAGAGAGCTGTCATCAGAAGAATAGCGACCGCGGTCACATACGTGCAAATAAGGGAGTAGTAACGTATCCCTGCATCTGCCAGTTATCAGCCCCTCGGCGATCCTGCAGCCGACCGATTGGATGTTTGTCATATTTAGAACCGTGTGAGCTTGACGACCCGTCATCGTTGCTGCAGCTTGGATTGACTGGGGACACACTGTTGCAAAGGATGCCGACTGGCCGTGACGAACAGCTGTCCGCGTCAAGCACGAATAATGAGACCGAACGATTCCTCCGAGACACGGACACTGTACTCGACGCTGTCGGGACAAACCAAGCGTCGCCAGAGAGAATGAAGTCTCCGGGAATTCATGATTCAGCCTGACTTGGAGTTGAAGCAGATGAGAGACTCGTTGCGCAAGGAACTGATGTTTCAGGTCTGGATCTCGTAAGCGTCAGGAAAATCCCCCCTTCAGAAGCTTGCAACGCCTGTCGTAAGCTTCTGTGAGATTTGATGGGGCCAGACGCACGGGGAAAGAGATCTAAGCTTAATCTTTCGTAAGAGGAATAACATCTTATCAGTGAGCTTCTTGCAAAGGCACAGTATCTACATACCACCCCGCGGGAAGCCGTCCCCATCATACGCTCTGTCGCCGTTCAGCCTTACGCTCAAAGGACTAGTCTCTGAGAAGGGACGACGAGCTCAGGCTTGATGATTGATTCATCGTGCAGGAGATAGTGAGCACAATAGCGGAAGATCGAAACATTGGCTCACTAAAAAGCCGCGTGTTGAGCTGGAAGTGAGTCTGTTCTTGACCCTGCAGGGACTTTCTATGGCCTGACCGTTTGATTCGGAGAAGAAGCGCTTCGTGCAATCGCATCCGAATGAAACGGTCCGGTCAGCAAGATCCCCAAGTGTGATGGTTTTTGTTGTTGAAAGACGTCAGTCAGGCTCGCTGCAGATGCTAGAGATCGAACACAGCAGCTATATAGGAAGGTTAAATGAAACCATTGACACTAAATATAACATATAACATATGATTAGAGCACTTACCACAGTGTACAGCGCACCTAGAGATTGTGTAAGTCTCGGTGTCTACAAAATACTACCCGTATATGGAGACGCAGCAATACCGTATGCGCCGCTGGTATTTACGATACCCGTGCGCCTCGGCAAGGTCGAAACGGCTCGATGGTATTGCCTCTGTATTGAGAAGCCATGCAACGCAGTCGTAGCATATAGTCAAGGGTCAGGCAAATGTGCCCGCCAATTGTCGACTTCGTATTGGGCGGGAGACACGTCCGAAAAAGCAAGTGCGACGCGAACGTCCCGACACTCGCGCACGGTATTCTAAAATTTGTCGGGCCACGGAGGTTTATTAGCCAAGCAGGCTCAAGCAATTTTGCAGTTGTTGACAATTCAAAACTTACCGATACCACGCTTATGTTGTCGTCGCCGTCGTCGTCAGTAAAAGACTCTGCCAGCAGCACTGGAATAGACGACATTCCCACGATGCGGCCAAGTATCGGGCAATTAGGCGCCAAGTTACTGTTTGAAAGTGAGCTCGCACAATGAACAAGTACAGAGGTATTGCATACATATATCAAGGTGCCTATATACAACGTAAAGTAAGAATGTATACCACTGGAAGACAGTGAGGAGTTTACTGTATTGAGTAGAGAACTCGACAAAAGGCGCAACCTTCCGACGCCTACCTAAAATCACTTTGTCGAAGTTCAATTGCGAGATTTAGTATTCTAGGTCCTCTACCCTACAACATAGCTCAACTTTTTGGTTCATCATATGGTATTGCTCGCAAACCATGCCCAGTCCTTACTGAGACGAGAGCGAACTTGTAATGGTAGTAAAGTACACCAGCGCCTAATATTTCCTGATTTGGATTAGTGTTGTCGACGAGTCGAGTTCGACTCTCGAGTCAACTCGACTCGCGAGTTAGCGAGGCAAACTCGTGAATCGAGTCGAGTCGAGTTTCAACTCGAGTCGACTCGCGAGTCGTTGATGGGATTACCTATATCCCTCCTGATTGGCTGATATGTACTTTTCTGTGATGTCGGTTCGCCTGGCCTTCTAACATCAGTCCGTTTACATCAGCTGACGTCAAGGTTGGGCGTTGTCCTCCAGGCGCTGATGTATGGACAGGCAGAGCGAGGCAGAGCGCCATGTTTAGCTGTGTTCGACCGTACGTCCGTCGTTATTGACCATTTTTGTTCGCGGTATGGCAAGTCTGTACTTTCGAAAGGCAAGACAGACATTTTCAAGTGCATAAATTCATGGTGTGGTGCTTCGAGGTCGATGAAAACTGATGTCCTCAGGATGGCCGGGGAAATCCGATACTTATGATCCCGACTCGGTTGACAACTCGACGACTCGACTCGACCCGACTCGAATTATCGAGTTTTCCGAGTTGATCAACTCGACTCGACTCGACTCGACTCGACTCGTGACAACACTAATTTGGATGTACATCACGTAGACGCCCATATAAGCAATGGGCCGCAATGCAGGCTCGTGCACGGTCTCCACGTCCCATCCACGCTCTCTACGGCCACCCGACGCGTTTTCAAAACGTGGTGCCATCCTATGTGCTATATCTACTCTTCACAACTGTCATACACGATACCAACATCCATCTAACACGTAATATCTCTATCTCCCTGAAATCTAACAGCTACTTGGAAGCATGGCAAGCAAAGTCTTTGGGTTCTTCGTGAAGAAGACCCAGTCTACTTCGAATATCAATTCTCCTGCGGCCGCGGCGAACGTTCCTCTTCCTTCGTCTCCAACTCCTATAGTGACGGACCTCCCTCCAACTACAACGACAACAAAGGAGAAAGAGAAGGAGAAGGATGCAGTGCAACAGCTGCGAACGCCGTCGCCGTCGATCGACTCTTCAATAGCCCGCCGCACCTCTCCAGCGCCCACAACCGCAAACAACACAAGCTACTCCGCCGCCTCAACGCGTCAGATCTCCGAGCCCCTCGTCCTCCCTACACCCATACAGACAGAACCAACCCAGCCCGCTCTCCTCCCGACCTCCTCGAGCCTCACAACGCTCATCAAGACCGTCCCGCCCAAGACCCTACACGCCTACGTCCTCGAACAGCTCTCCTCATCCTCCGCCTCAGTCTCTTCAGACACCCTCGAGTCATTATGCGCCTTCTTCAACACTTTGACGCCTCCGCCGAAGTTGCATTGTGTGCGGTGCCATAAGGACTTTACGGAAGTTGAGAATGATGATAGAAGTTGTCTGGTGCCGCATGATGATGAGAGTGCTGAGGTTGAGAGGGTGGGACGGGGTGCGTCGGGTGTGACGATGAAGGCAATGTATGAGACGCTGTGGGGGTGCTGTGGGAGGACGTCGGAGGGGGATGGGAGCCAGGGGCCTCCGGAGGGGTGGTGTTATGAGGGGAAACATACTGTACGTACCGTTAGGATATCTATATGTCTAGTATGCGACGAGACTAAATTTGCCACTACAGACGGACGTGAAACGAGCCAGGTTCCGCGCAGACTCGACACCTCTGGATGACAAGCTCACATCTTGCTTACGACTTAACTGTCACGGCATCCGTGATCGCATGCCCCGCCGTGGTGCCTCCACTCGCAAACGTGCTCGTCAGACGTATAGAGAGGCCACTACGGATGAGGAGGGAAGCGAGGGGGAGAGTGATAGCGGTGTGGAGGAGATAACAGGCAAGGGCAAAGAGAAGGCTCAGGCTGGTCCTGTGCGGAAGAAGAAGGCGGCGCCGCGCAAGTCCAAATCCAAGGTCAAGGCGGATGAGAAAGAGGAAGGGAAGGGAAAGGAGGAGGAAGACAAGATGGACGTGGACCAGGATCAACTGCAAGAAGGGGATACCAGTACCAAGACGGCTGGTTCGTCGACCGCCAAGGCCCCGGCTAATACTGTCGCAACTCCGACGTCCGCACCCCCAAAACGTCGCGGCCGTCCTCCCAAACGCAAAGTCGACGAGGACGGCGCAGAATCCTCCGGGACCGTGACGCCTGCTCCGAAACGCAGAGGTCGGCCACCGAAGAGCAAACCTCTGATTGAAGATTCAGACGTCGAGACGGCTGTTAGCGTCGCGCGGAAGTTGTCTTTGTCGCCTACGCGTAGGGGCAATCCTAGCACTAGTGGCACGCCTCGTACGAGGTCTACTAGTCGGGGGAGGCAAGGGCAGGGACAGGGAGGACATGTGACGCGGTTGGCTGCTGAATTTAATAAGAGGAGTGAGAGTCTGAATACGAAGAGGCCGACGCCGTCGAGGTCGAGGCTTGGGGTTGTTGTGAGTGCTGGTGCTGAGACGGGCGAGGATGGGGATGTGGATGTGGATGTGGAGGAGAGTCATCCGACGAAGAAGAAGAGGAAGGTTGTTTCTTGAATTGTGATTTATGGTGAGTGTTTCTGTGCGAATTCCCCGGTGTGGTGCTGAGTCTGCTTTGTTAGCTGCTAGATTTATTAGGTCATATATACCGTGATATTCCCTCAATATTCAATTTTGGATGCCTTGTCTTCAGTCTTTGTACGACAGCAGGTGTATTTTACCTCTGCGGAATGTTATCTGTTTAGCTACACCCATTAATGCGCTCATTAACCGATCGCGATCTGTCACTCAACGCGGCTACGTCACGCGTCAGTCACACCAATATCGCAAAGTACTTCAAGTTGATCGCAAAGCTCATGTTACCGTTTCTCCATGGTTATAAACAAAACACGGCAATATTCGCGTAAAGTACTTACATAGTCATCTGAACACAATCTTGAGCCCAAAGGAGGTTAGAGAACGCGTGCAGAACGCGTACACACGCGAAGTCCCCGTCTCGGCATCTACCGAGATTGCTATCCCAGCCACATATGTAAGAGCCCGTCTCCGTTCTTTCTTACGTCCATACGCGAATCGAGAAACGACCTCCCGAGACGAAATCATGACTAGCGTCCAGACAAATACTGATGAGCCCCCGAGACCCTTTTATACATTCCCGCCGTTCCCCACCCCACCACAGGGAGTGACCATCACCCCCTTCACCTCCTTCAAAGAGCCCGGGATCGTCGTCCAGATCGACGCAGACGAGGTAGACGGGCGCGGTGTACCGACGCTTACGTTAAACTCGAGACACGATCTTACGCTCGAGGAGAAGAAGATGGGGAAGAAGAGACTTGCGAACGCTACGCAGGTTACCGCCGATGGGAGTGTGAGACGGATTGCGTGGCATGAGGAGTGGCGGTCGCATGAGAGGGCGCATCATTTTTCGTACGATCCGTAAGTTGTGCCAGAGACGTTGTAGGAGATGGGATGACTGATCGTGAGTGAGTGTAGGGCATCGTCGGAGTTCGATCGGTTGTGGCAGGCTAGCTGGGATTTCAAGAACAGCAGGGCTTGGCCACCGACGACGAACCCCCTCCTGAACCTCTGGGACCAAGTAAGTCTCTCCATGCAGCATATTCTACTCTAACTAACCAATACTTTGCTCCGATAGATCAGGCTCTACATAGGTCTCATCACAAGCATCCAGCCACCTCCCAGTAAACGCAAGAAAGGCGGTCAAGCTCCCGTCGCGCAGGCCGACGACGACGAAGACAACGAGGATGAGTACGTCAACGTCAAGGAGGACGTCCCTGTCGAAAGAGTGGACGACCCGCAGGAAGGTCTCAAAATCGCACAGGAGCGCAACAAGGCGGCTGCAAAGGATAGTAGTAGTAAACCGCCGTTAGACGATGCAGCAAGGGAGCTCCTAAGAGAACAGCGAGACGCGAAGAAGGATCAGCGGATGCAGGAGTTCTTGCACGAGACAGAGAACACGATCAAGATATTCTTCTCCGCTCACTGGCGAGACAAAGGTCTAGCCTGGTCTGTCTTCTTCCTCCCTCCCCCTACTCCCAAAAAAACTGACATTAATATTGCCGTAAATACCATTTGTGTTTGTGTGTGCCAGGGACAAAGCCCGAAGCGAACAATGCCCTCTCCTCCTCGGCTTCTTCCTCCGCTTCCTGCTCTTCGTGAACGCCTTCCCCGAGCCCGACATCCAGAGAGGTCTGCAGCGTGCGCTCAAAGTCGCTGAGCGCGCGGAGGTAGAGCTCCCTGCGACGTTTGTGGTCGCGAAGACGTTGGAGGATGGGGTTAGTAAGGGGTTTAGGCAGATGTGGGGGAATATGACGAATACGTTGAAGCTTTGGGATGACGATGACGGTGAGAAGGAGGTTGATAGTGATGTGGGCAAGGACTTTCCGAAGGCGCAGGACGTGGTGGAGGTGGCAGATACAGAGGAGGAAGCGGCGGATTTGGACGATAACTCACCCGCCAACGCCAAAAAGCGAAAGCTCGAGAGCGGTCAAGCCGTCCCCACCACCACCCTTACCACCACTACCAATGATGAAGAAGACAAAGACACCATAGTCATAAACTCAAACGACATGTCCATCGACACCGCCGCTCTCAAAGACGCAATCGCCGACAACGTCGACATCAACGGCGTCGAAGTCGCCCCTTCCGACGGTTGGGCTTCAGGCTGGGGCTCCACCTGGGGTGCTACCAACAATACCATCAACGACTTGAACGGAGGTGGTGAATGGGGCGACGCCGCCAATGGTGGATGGGGCGCAGAACGCTCGGGGTCTCCGACGCCTGCGGTAGACGATGCGTGGAAGATCGAGGAGGATACGACGTTGAGACGGTTGCTGGGTGAGGAGACTGTGCGGGTGTTGGGTGAGAGGTATACGACGGGTGTTGTGGAGAGGTCGACGAGACGTGTTGTTAGGGTTGTTAAGCCTTCTTCTTCTTCTGAGAGCAAGGCTGGTAAGGGCACAGGCAAGGAGAAGGGGAGCGCAGAAGTGGAGAGTGAGCTCGAAAACAAACTCGCACATATAATCCTCGCGCCCTGGAAGAAAGTAGGGAACCACATCGGCTCAGACGTCACCCTCCCCGTCCTGCAACGCCACTCGCGAGGCGACGAGAACTTCGATCCTAAGACGGAGGAGATCATGGTGTTGCTGGATCCGGCGTCGGTTGAGAAGATACCGGTGGGCGTGGGGCTTACTGCTACTTGGGTTCAGTTGGCTCGGAGGGCTGGGGATGAGGAGGAGGAGGAGGAGAGAGAAGGGAAGGGGAAGGGGAAGAAGAGGGAGAAGAAGGGCGCAAAGGGGAAGAATGGGGAGGGGACGAGGTGGTGGTATATGGAGCAGTTTATGGCTACGTTGACTAGTTTCCATACGGACCGGTATTATCCTGATCAGGATTGAGTGTTGAGTTCGTCTTTTCGATGATGATTTGTAAATTTAGTAGCTATACTGTACGCTGTATTTTCGGAGGAGATTCTGGATTCCTTGCTTTCGTCCATCTCCCACCTGCTTTCGAATAATGATAGTGATCTGTATTGTATCTTGTACCTAGCACACCCCATCTGTACCATCAATCTACACTGTATATACATACTCGTAACACACACGAACATAAGATTTTGTAGGACCCGAGCGGCAGTTACACAGTCAATGACGGTTCGATTTCGCCCAACAGCATGGTGCCGTCCTTGCTACCAGTTAGGACTGAGAAGAGATTTTGATTAGACGTAGGTTATAGCGTAGGAAAGGAGAACGTACTGATAGGCTCTTTGGGGTGGAAGTCAACGGCGGTGACTGTGCCCTTATGACCGGGTAGCTGCCAAAAAATCGGGGATTAAGAACGTATAGACCAGTAGTATCACTGCAACACACCTTATAAAGAACCTTCCCAGAATCTACATCCCATATAGTCACAGTCCTATCAGCACCTCCAACACCCACACGTTTTCCATCGTCGTTTCTACTCCACGCACCCCGGAGTAGCGTATTTTCGAAACCAGCAGGGGCACCCACCAGGACTCGGTGTATACGATTGGGGTTGGGCGAGAACGGTCGGACGTCGTGGATGATTGTTTGTGAGGATAGGGAGGGCGATAGGAGGTATGAGCCGTTCGGGGAGAGGGAGAGGGAGGTGGGCGTGTCGACGTGTCCCGCTAGGGTGTATACCTCTTCTTGTTTGCGGAGGTCTAGAACCTGTTTTATAACAAAAGCGTGAGTTTAGTATAAAATGCAACGAAGAGAAGAGAAAACGTACGTGAATCTCGTTGTCCAACGCCCCAGCGTAGATACTAGACCCATCCGCACTCCAGCAAACGGCCGTCACAGGACACCCAACCTCAAACACCGCCACAGGCTGTTTATCGCCCTCCTCGCCTCCCTCCCAAACCCTCACCGTCCCATCGTCCGAGCCAGAAACAAGCAACTCCGTGCCAGCAGCACCAGATAGCGTCCGATCGAGCGAGTTGATGATCCCTCTGTGGGCACGGAGCTTCCTGACACGACTGCCGTTCGTGAGGTCGGTGATGTTGATGGTTTGGTCTGCTGAGGCGGTGTATATGAGTTGTGAGATGAGAGACCATTGGAGGTCGAGGATGGGGGCTTTGTGGAGGCTTGAGAGGAGGCCGTAGTTGGTGTTTGGTGAGTACGTCTTCCATAATGCTAAAATGCAGCTCGTGTTTAGCTAGGAATAGGTAAAGTCGTGAAGTTGAGATACGTACAGACACCTCTATCTGCTGAACACGCAGCGATGTTTTGTCCCGAAGGGTCGAACCTACAGCTCATAATTTCCGCCTATAGAGCCACCGAATCTCAGCCACACAGCACACGTGCAAAACCAACAAAACATCTACTTACCCCATGCGACCCCGACAAGCTGATAATAGGAGCCTCCAAGCTACTCGTCCGCTTCACAGTCCTAATCAAACCCTGCTCGCGCTCATTGTTGCCAGTCGAAATGGCAATTTGGTTGTTCGGCTGTGGCGAAGACGAGCGTACTCTCTTGATGAGTGCGCCGCCTGCCGGGGGAGAAGCTCCGCGTTTTGACATAGCTTCTCGTGGGATATGCTGTTGGTGGCCTAAAAGAAGGTGACGAGACCGACACGAACGGTCTGAGTGGTCGATGGACAAGAGAGGTGGGGATGTTGTAAGCGCGCGTCGGTGGGCGAACGAATATTAGCGCCATTGCGGGATGTTGCAAAGCTTAAGTACATAGAGTCAAAACAAACTTGAGGTGAAAATCAAGAAATCATCGCTACATTCGTATATGGCTAACTTGTAGTACTATGATACAACATATATATCTTTTGTTTCACACTGACCCAGGGATAACAACGGAGGACAATCACTCGAAGTTAGACGGGTACAAGAAATCCTCCAATCCGACAAAGTTCTCCTTGATGCTCCTCGCAGAGACGAAGCGGTAGAAGATGGCCATGCTTCCAGCTTTGTCGTTCGTACCGCTTCCACGAGCACCACCGAAAGGCTGCTGGCCGACGACTGCGCCTGTGCACTTCTCGTTGTAGTACACGTTACCGGCAGCGTTACGGAGCCTGTTGGTAGCCTGGAGGAGGGCCTTGCGGTCTGATGAGAAGCTGAAGGGGGTGCACATATATCAGAGGAAGGAAGCCACGAGAGGGAGAAATGAGGCTTACATGGCGCCGGTCAAACCGTACTGAGTCGTGGTGTCGATGAGGTCCAGGGTCTTCTCGTAGTCCGCGTCTTCGTAGACAAAGACAGTGAGGACTGGTCCGAAGATCTCCTCAACCAGTGTGACGGACTTCGGGTCCTTGGTGAGGATGACCGTGGGCTGGACGTAGTAACCCTTGGAGTCATCACCTGCACATGGGGATACTTAGCAAACTCAAACTGCGCATTATTAGTAGGAAAACGAACCAGAACCACCGATGAGAATCTCGCCACCAGCCTCCTTGGCCTTCTGGATGTAGCTAGTGATCTTATCGAACGCTGGTCGTCCACTGCATGCGCATCCATTTATCAGCATATTGAGGCGGAACGCCACAACATGAATCACTTACATGACTGGGCCAATGAAGTTCGTCCACTCAGTTTGCGGGCCAACCTTGAGCTTCGCGACTTCGGTGAGGAGCTGATCCTTGAAGCCGTTGTTCCAAACGGAGGAAGACACGTAGAGCCGCGACAGAGCAGAGCACTTTTGTCCTACAACGTGTGTCACGTCCCAATCAGCCCCGCATTTCCATGTTACGTCCTCGCGTTGCACGTACCCTGATACTCAAACGCAGCCCGCACGGTCTGCAACACGGCGTTCTTCACCTCCGCACTCTTGTGCACCAAATGGAAGTTCTTCCCACCCGTCTCACCAACCAAGCGCGGGTAGCTCTTGTAGTTGTCAATGTTCGCGCCGATATCTTTCCATAGCTTCTTGAAGACAAAGGTGCTGCCGGTAAAGTGCAGAGCA
Organism: Irpex sp. P115-07; assembly: GCA_037040455.1. Taxonomy (NCBI): domain Eukaryota; kingdom Fungi; phylum Basidiomycota; class Agaricomycetes; order Polyporales; family Irpicaceae; genus Irpex; species Irpex sp. P115-07. Next base: position 16,395 of record JAXQGX010000006.1, read on the forward strand.
GCGAAGTTCGGGTTGGAGATAACCTGGGCGGCAACTTCCGCAGGGGGACCAGGAACGAACTGGATGACGCCAGCAGGCACACCAGCTTCTTCGAAGATCTTGTAGACAATGTAGTTGGAGTAGGTAGCCGCGGGTGAAGGCTTCCATACTACAACGTTACCCACGAGAGCAGGAGCTGTTAACCGAGATGTCAGTGTTATCCCGTCATATAGCATGATGTAATGGTCAACTTACTAGCGCAGAGGTTACCACCGATAGCGGTGAAGTTGAAGGGCGAAACGGCGAACACAAAGCCCTCGAGGGCACGGTACTCTGTGCGGCTGCGAAATACAATCGAGTCAGTCTATGCATAGGACGCGAGATCATGACATACGCACTTCCAGCTTCCAGCAGTGTTCCGGGGAGGCTGAATCGAGTACAGGTCCTCAACGTACTTGACACCGAAGCGCAAGAAGTCTGCCAACTACGAACACCTCTCCATGAGCTCCGTCATGATGAAACCGACACACCCCTGACGTACCTCAGCAGCGGCATCGATCTCGGCCTGCCATGCATTCTTTCCCTGTCCAAGGATAGTGGCCGCGAGCAACTTGTACCTGTACTTCCCACTGACCAAGTCAGCGGCCTTCAAGAAGATCGCGGCCCTGTCACTCCAGGGCAACGTCTCCCACTCCGCCTTGGCAGCCAGCGCACCATCAATCGCGGCCTGCACGGTCGCCTCGTCGGCTTCGTGGTAGGTAGCGAGGTGGTTGGCGTGGTCGTGGGGGAGAGGCTGTTTTGCGATCTTGCCTGTCTTGACCTATAGATCCCGTTGTATGCGCTGCATCAGTGTGTGCACTTGAAGTTGAATGATGGACAGTTGTACGTACGGGCTTGCCGTTGACGATACATGGCACCTCGAAGGGCAGGGTCTGCTGAAGTTCAGCGATGGCAGCTTCCAATGCCTTTCTCTCCTCAGAGCCAGGAGCATAGCTTTTCTACAGTGATTGATTTCTCATCATCAGCGCACTAAGCCCCTTAACAGATAATCTATAGCACTCACCATAGGCTCATTCTGGATCTCGGGGACCTTGAACGTTGCGAGGGTAGGTGCGGACATGTCTGTCTTTTGTGAGCTCCTGTACGTGAGGGTCGACGTGCAAGAGTGTGTTGGATGAGAAAGTCGGCGTATCTGTGGCTATCTACAATCCAGCGCCCAGCGATCGGCCGTCCTTATATACGGTGTTTTGACTCGACTCCTCGCGCACGAATGTACGGATCTTGCGTATCGTTGGCTATCTTGAGGACCGTGTGGGTGCATCGATAGCATAACGCAATGACTACCAGGGTGCAAACCGTACTCTGGAGGCTAGAGCTATCAACGGACGTCCGACTCCGTGAAAAGATCAAAAAACGCATAATTGACGGAACAACTATATACATGTACAATTTGTAGATTACGGTCATCGGGCAGCGAGGAGAAGACGTCGTGACTCGTGAGTGGTCGTAAAAGGTCAGAAGTCCGTAACATAAAGGAGAACAAAGAACGGGAAGGGTATCGATCCAAAGTGCAAGGTATAATGTCAAAAAGTCCGGTAATGTGCAGAGGTTCAAAAAATGCAAAGTGTCCATTGTCAACAAACGAAACGAAAGCGAAGAGGTGAAGAGAATCAGATTGTGGATGGTAGTTCGTCGATAGCTCGTCTCAACCGGTCGAGGAACCAACCAGACATGAGAATACTACCCGCACAGCGCTCGCATCCCGCCTTGGCCGACTCAGCCAGGAACGCCATAGAAAATATGGTCTCCGTAGTTGGCCTGAGGCTCAACTCCTTGCTCGCTCTAGCATGAAAGTCTCTCCACCACTTCGGAGGAATGAGTTGACCATAATGCGTGCCGTTGCACATCATGCACTTGACGTCGTCGTGCACAACCAACAGCTCTTGGGCTGCCGCTGCGCGCGTCTTGTGCAGGTTCAGCAGCCGACGGTACTGGGACTCGGAGATATCCTGGAGATATTCGTGAGGAGGACTGTCTGGGAGTTCCACAGAGAGCGAATGCCTGGAGGCGAGCTTGGCCTCCTCTTCGAGGTCGAATCGACATGCAATAGCGTAGACCCGTAGTGGCTCCTGCTTGACGAACGCCGGAGATACAAGGATAGAACGAAGAGCGTCAATCGCGACCGTGACGTCGTACTTCGATGCAGCCTCAAGAATGTCGGCCACGTCCTCAAGGGTCTTCAGGACGGGCTTGGAGTAAGGGTAGATGAAGCAGAGTAGCTTCTCGAGTATCTCGGCACTCTCTGAGACCTGTACGACGGGTGGGTTGGAGTCATCGTCGGTCTGTGGCTGGGGAAGGGAGAACATGTCTTTGAAGAACGGCGACGAAGCGGCCAGGATGCATCGGTGCACACGAAAGTCGGTGGTGGGAAGTGCACCCGAGCGCAACACCAGGTCGGCGTCAGGCGAGTCGAAGAGAAGTGGAGACATTCGTATGTTGGTATCGCTGATACCGATGGGAGAAAACGAAAGAGGATGGCAAACACAACCGCGTTGAGTGAAATATAAGTACGAGGCGCAGCCTCTAAGGAACCCGAAATATGGAGTGGTGTGTGGAAGAGGGGCGGAGCAAGATAGCCACGAGACGACGACGCACCGTTAAGAAGCTATATACCCCTTGCGATATGAATTGGGACATGGGAGGATGACCCGGAAGTTGTTCGCACGCATCAGCTCATCATCAGTATCTCATCTCCACCAGTGCGTTTATGAACGAAGACTGAACAGAACGCGGTAATGTGGCTGACAACCAACAAGGATGACCAGAAGCGATGTTACAGGCTTACAGCAGCATTCAGCGCCAGGCGAGTCGATGGCTGAGACAGCCGTTTAAGAGCCGCAGAGAGAAGTGGCTGACCGTGCTTTCTCTTCATTTCCGCGCCAGGTTAATCCATGCATTGTGCGAGTTCCATTGTCGTAAGATTCCCGCCGCCACACGCGAAAAACGGCAGCCTCTGCATAACAAGAGGCATCGCCAAATAGGCCATGCAGCAGCTGACTCCAGCTTAGGTTCTGTCAAAGGTCGCGTCGTTTATCCTGGATCGCAGACGATAGCGATTCAGCGAAGCAGATGTCAAGCATAAGGAGGCCACATACAGCATGTTGGTCGCAGTTCCGAAGAGTCGTGAAGACAGTGTTCATGGAAAAGCACAGAGTCAATGCTCCGAGTCAGGCCAGCCGCCACAGGGCTGCTGGTCGGCCGGCATCGGACCTTTTGCCGTATTTGGTACCGCTCTCGGCGCCGAGTTACGGCGCTATAGCCGGTCCCTCAAACGGGCGCTTCTTCAACATGGTCCTCTTACCTCAAGCTTGTTCATTAACGTAACATCCACAACCGCCATTTGTTGTACCTCACGACGTCGTGGTGTGCATTACTCACGGTTTATATGTACTCACGGTTTATATTTACTCACGGTTTGCATGTCTTCAGCTTAGTTTCTTTAACTCATCACACGCACTTGCTAATCACGGCGCCACGCTCGTAACTGAAACCTGTTCATCCCCGTTTACCATCCCGTCCTGACTTGCGATATGCGGTGCACGGAAGTATTGGCCCTCCCCGGGAGTTCCAAGCAGACAATTAGTGCTATCAACGGCCAAATTTTGTAGCGACCATACACTTACGCGCACTGGATCAAGGCCAGTGATACAGCCACAAGACAATAGCGCTATTGCCTGTGGTATGGTACCCCTCGGGCCACAGAGTTGGAACATGTTCGCGCATCCTACCCTCTTCCATTCACCTCTCTACGATACGCGACGCGTCGACGCGAGGCTGTATTGCCTGCCGTCACTCTCATTTACCTGGAAATTCAACAAGCAATACGCGAAGAAGCAGGAAACAGAAGACGCCTCATCATGGATCAAGCATCAATAGAGGCACTGAGACAGGCAGTTGACGTAAGTCGCAGCCGAATTGCTGCACTCTGTTTCCTTGTATGGGATGTCTTCATTACAACGGACCAAGAGGTGCGCATTTCTTCTATACATCACCGTTATCCCTGTAATTAAGGATGCTTCCCATTCCAAACAGGTGGAACACATCTGGCTGTCAGTATCCGCAACACCCCGTTAAGTTGGAACGCTAACTTTATTGAATACGCGTTAATTACAGAACTCCGTTTCAACCACTGAAGTTGTTATATCTCTTCACAAGATACTACTCTGTGATAGTCTTGATGTACGTGACCTCGTCGTCCTCGATACAGACAGAACCTGCTCGCTAAACTGCCAATCGCTCGATGGGTACTCAAAGCGTACTTAATGTGGGCGTGCTTTCATGTCATGGTTGGATAGTGGTCGAAGCGGTCTCGGCCGTGCTCCTCGAAATCTCAATAGAGATCCTTCTCATGCTAAGAAGTAAGCATCCAAAGCTGAACTTGAAGCTGTGTAGCGCAACTTCCCCTTAATGCTTTGTTGATCTGATGGTGTTCATGCTCATATCCAGTATACGCCATATACACGGGCAACAAACTTACAATCAAAGCCCTCCTTCCCGCGTTCGTCGCCCAAGTCACGATTATGATCGTCAGCTTGGGCATAAGCCTCCCCCGCATCATGACAAGTCCTCATTGCGTAGAAGCAGACTTTCCTGTCACCATCATCGCCTACAGGTGAGCACAGATCCGGTCAACTACCACATTATGCAAACTGAATTTCCAACTAAATTTCGTAATCCCAGTATAACATCCATAGTATTCGAGAGCTTCCTGTTCGGTCTGGCTATGTTCAGGTATTGGACGGCGCATAGTCAAGGATGGCAGCAAGTTACGCTTTTCCAGGTGTTAATCCGGGACAACATGTGGACATTCTTAATCATCTTCGGTATGTCTGTTCCGCATTCCTCTCCGCTAAGCCCGAGTTCGGGATGACGAGATGACGAAATTGAAGCAACATTCGTTTTGGCAGTTGCGAACTTGACAAACACGGTTCTCTTTACTCTCGCTCCGACAACCTTCGCAAATATGGGGTTCCCGTAAGCCGCATTTCCCGCCCATACAATACAATCTCCGGCACTCATTTTACACGATTATGATCATTCACGCAGTTTCCTACTGGCAATCTTCGGCTCGATAGTACGTACACCGCCAATTTATATCACAACACACTCTAAACGTATTGTTGCCTTTCATGTAGGGACCCCGCCTCGTACTCAACGTCCGCCAAGCCCACGCAAAGAAGACCAACGTCGGAGCAGGAAGCAGTTCCAGCCTGTCCATCTCCCTGCCTCTGGTTGCGTACTCGCCCGTGGCCGTACACGACCCTGACACGCCTCAACCATCGACAGCGGGGTCTGGTGGTATGCTTTATTCGCCGTTAAGGGCAGTTTGATCAGTTCGTTTATGGCTTGATCCCTTAGTTTTAAGTCGAGGGGGGGTTGAGTGGTTGATGATCATATCAGTATGGACGATGATGTACTTGGCCGTTTAAGGCTGTAGTCGTGTACTATAAGTCGTGGCTCGATTAATAGGTTCGCAGTTATTTGTATTGCACAACATCCCTGTATTTCATACACTGCCTAATGGCACCCAGCATTCAAATTCGCCGGACTAGGTATTGATGTTGAGTGGTGGGATAAAACGAGTGTATTACTGAGTGTGCGTAATCATGCTCGACAGTGAGAAATTGGGAATGGATACATGTGATGATATGCACAACAGTCGTCAGATCAGGAGTGGAAAGCAAGCGGTGGAGTGATAACGACGATAGTGAAGGGAAAGAGACAGGGGATGGGTAACGTATATGGTATTCGAACTCGCCACACGATGACACTGCCGCTGTAAGCCACGAACCACGCGCTTAGAACGGGAATCCCTGTGGCCGCGAATGCGAATGGGAGTGTCCAAAGCCTCCTCCACCGAAGCCTCCTCCTCCAAACCCGCCACCGCCAAAACCGCCACCACCGAAGCCTCCTGAATGGAACGCGAAGCCCGGAGGGAAACCTCCGCCGCCACCGAACAGGTCCGCGAGGTCAATGCCGTTGCCTTCGTCGTCGTCCTCGCCCATATCGTATCTCCGACGCTTTTGAGGATCGGAGAGGACGCCGTGCGCTTCGACGATGAGTTTGAACTTCTCTTCGTCTCCGCCCTGAGTAGAGAGGAATCATACACGATGAGTCAGTGAAGCACAAGGTTGTATGGACAGTAAACATACCTTGTCCGGATGGTGCTTTAACGACTCTTTCCGATAGGCTTTCTTGATCTCCACTTCGGTGCAATCTCTCGAGACACCTTATAGAAAAGACCGGTCAGGATGCTATTCTCATGATGACCGCCCACAAGCAAAAGCACACGGACCTAGGATCTTGTAGTAATCCTTCGTCTTACTCCTCTTGAGGTCCAGTTCCGCCTTCTTCAAGTCCGATTTGAGAGCCTTCACGTCTGCGTCACTGCCTTCTGACTCGGCTTGCTCCATAGCGGTCTTGAAATCGGCGATGGCAGCGTCGTATTTCTCCATGTGTAGGTATATCCGCGCGCGCGTTCGGTATACCTTGAAGGAGAAGTCGTTTAGGGAGATGGATTCTTCGACGTCTACTAGAGCATCGTCGTGGAGGCCGAGCTGGATTGAATTAGATGTAAACCAGGGCTCAATGATGTTTTAGAAGCAGAGGACATACCTTTAAGAGTGTAGTGGCTCGGTTTGAGAGTAATATGGCGCGCATATGGCCGCCCCTGCCCTCAGATTCCTCATTGCCGACTCGCTAGATATATAAAGTGAGTAAACGTTGTGCCTGTTCAAGACTATCCTTGATACACGCACTTCGAGAGCTTCAGTGTACTTCTCGTTGGCAGTTTGTAGCTGACCAGACTTGAAAGCCGCGTTACCCTCATCTTTTAGGCGATCGACGTCCTTCACTCGCTTTCGTAGTCGCATGGCGGGTTCGTGTCCAGGGTCCAATTGGAGTGCGGATACAACGTGTTTCAGGGCTTGAGCAGTCTTGGCCGTAAGGAACATGACGAGACCTCTTGAAGTCAGGACATCTGGTGAGTTGGGTTCCAGTCGCATTGCGTCGCTGAATATGTCGATCAATGGGCATTCATCAGTGAGAAAGGCATCTGCGACAATTCACTTACTTGGCAGCTATACTGGCAGCATCCCAGTTGGCCCTCGCCAATTCCAGTTCTATCCGCCATAATCGCCACTGTAGGGGTATATCACCTCCTTCGGTCTCAATACCCTGCACACACTTGTCCAAAGCCAATCGCGCATGACCCCAATCCTTCCTACTCTTCGCGCCTTCAAGATTCCTCAAATGCGCCTCGATCTCCAGGACTTTCTTTTGTAACTGAAGTGCGGCATCATTCTTGGGCTCGATAGCAAGCGCCGATCTCAGTGTAGACAAAGCAGGAGCTGTCGATCCCGTCGAAAGTTGACATCGGGCGAGTCGTGTGAGGGTCTTGACAGACGGAGCGTCAGATTGTAGGTTGGCAGCTTGTTGGCAATCGGCGAGTGCAGGCTTGAACCTCTTCAAAGCCATGTATGCGGCAGCGCGGTTCGTGAGGTATGTAGGTTCATTGGGATTCAAGTCTGCGAGCGATGGAGGAAAGGCTTTAGCATCTGCGGACGATGATAGCGAATGGGGGCATGCATGTGTATCTACGCACCGATAGCTTCGGTATACCGCTCAATGGCTTCTGAGAAGTTCTTTGCTCTGAAAGCGACATTGCCCGCCTCTTTCTTTTTCTCCGCCTCTTTCAGCGTATCTACAGGCTCAGGAGGAGGTGTAGGTGTCGGGTCGGCTGTTTCCTGGGGCTCAGCCTGCACATCCTCTTCATGGCTTTTGTCGAGCATTTAATTTAGACTGTCTGAGAAGATCTACGCATTGACTTTGCCACTCACGACTCATTGCCATCTGTGCCACTACCGTTAGCTGCAGCATTGGCCGCCGCTGCCTGCGCGGCAGCCTGCTGTTGCTTCTTCTTCTGGTTTTTCTTCTTTTGAGCCATTGGAGGGCTGCTGCGAGTGTGTACTTAGAAGTGTTTACGAAATACAGAGGCTTGAGCCGACGGTGGCTAGAAGAGGATGGCCGTAGCGGTAAATGGAGCGGATGAAGCTGAGAAAGGGCACTATAAATTTCATAGGCGCCCATTAAGGCGCGATTGGTATACGCGTCGTACCAAGCAGCACACTTATATCCTATCACTATACACGGCTCTAGCACATTATGAGGTTCAATAGCTCGCAGAACTTGTTGCTTTATGAATAATATCATCATGGTCAACGAAGCAGCAGAATGCGGACGATCCACGGAAGTAGTTGTACAAGAACGATCGTCACCGCCTATACCTGTCTCTACTTCGACTCCTTCTCCTCGCTCTATCGTGGCCTCTATCTCTGTCATCACGGTGACGAGGTGGTGACCGTCTCCTCTCCCGATCCCCGTCGCGGTCCCTACGGTGGGGGCTACGACTACGACTCTTCCGTTTATGGTGCCGGCTGGAAGGGACGTCGAAAACCATGTCATATCCACCTCGATCACGGTCATCTTCTCGATATTTTCGCGTGGCTTCGAGATCTTCGCGGCCACCAAAGCCGCTGCTACCCTTGCCGCCTTTGCGAGGACCCATGCGCACGTCATTCGACCAGTTGTTGTTGAGACGAGCGACGGATTGCGAGCTGGTATATGTGTTAGACGTGGTGAATGAATACCGATCGATGATATAAACTTACAAATCAACCCATATACGTCGATCGTCAACGAGGACGTTCTGCATCTTGAAGTAGGCCTAGGGTCCACGTTCATCAGACATCAGAGAGATCACCAACAGAAATGAAGAGGACACACCTGCTCCGCATCTTCACGCTTATCGAACTCAATAAACGCATACTGCAAAGAGTCTCCCGTCTTCTTGTCTCGGATGACCTGGCAGCTCATGATTGTGCCGAAACGCGAGAATATGAGCTCAAGGTCTTCGTCTCGCGTGACAGGGTTCAGCTTGCATACGAACAGCACGTTCTCCGGCGGCCTGACATTGGCAAAGGGCAAGTCTCCAACCATCTCAAGTGTCAACGCCGATGCTTGAGCAGCCTTCTTTCGTCGTTCCTGCTCAGCCTCTTCTTCTGGGAGAGTAGCAAGAGGGTCCTCGTCTTCAGCTATGCGCGTCGAGTTGTCTGGCGGTTTGGTGGGGACGTTCTCTGGTACTACCAAACCCTCAGGATCGGGAAACGGGTCGTCTGTAACATGATTCAGTACTTGATTAATGTGTAAGCTGGTAGAGAGGTACCAAGTATTTCCACGTGCCTAATCCTGACATCCTTGAACGGTCGACCTTCCTGATCCACAAAGACCTCGTTGAGCTTGTCCAGAGTCTCTATTCCCTCCACGACATGCCCGAACACCGCGTGCTTGCCGTCCAAGTAGTCGATGTTGTCTGCCAATGTGATGAAGAACTGGCTCCCGCAGCCTCCTTTGGTGCCGTCTTCAAGAGCAGGGGCAACAGCCATAGATACAGTGCCCTTTGACTTGTGCTTGAACTTGGGGATGAACTCAGGGGTGAAGTAACGTGGTCCTTTAGGTCCTCCGTTTGAGGCTATGTATGACCATATGGACTCGCCACCCGTTCCAGTTGCTGTGGGATCGCCTGCCTGAGCAAGGAAGTCCTTCGAGACTGTGTGACAATTAGCATATGCAAGTAAACAAGAAGTGATGTGCTCACCGTTAAAGAATGCATTGAGGTTGTAGTAATACACCTTGCATAACTTCAAGAAGTTCTCGCACGTCTTTGGACAAGCCTCTACTTCCAAGTCAATCACAAGGTCGCCCAACGATGTCTCCAAAAGCACAGACATCGTTCACCACAATCAGCACTCGGCTTCAGCTACTAAACCCAGCTTGTCCAAGGGCTTGTAAGTATAGTGCAGGCGGAAGAGCGGTGTAACGTTGTACCCCACGTCGAAAGATGAGAGCAAGAAGTAAAGCGCTCATGGCTTTCACTTCCACCACCACCTCCAGTGTCGTTCCCCGACCTTCAGCACATGAGCATCATACGTTCGCTAACCCACCATAACCAAACTTCACAACTCTTACGAGCTTTCATATATAATCGACGGTGCTACTCTGATAATGCACCACCACCCGATCATCGAGCGAGTGCGAAACTCCTGCAAGATGCAGCGAACGAGGAGGCAGAGGAGGCAGAGCAAGCGGCTCGGGCCAGTAGATTGAATGCATTGGAGACGAAGCATGAAAACTGGACTGGAGAGGAGAGTATGCAAGATGCCGTACTGCGTATGCTTGTAGACAAGTACAAGCCCCTCCGCACAGGGACCATCCGTACCGCGGACGATAAGCTCAAGAAGGCTCCTCCAAGACTTGCCAATACTGACGCTGCCGCAGTTGGCAGCCTCGAAGCGTTTAGACAGATAGAAGAGGAAGAGAAGGTTGTGGTCCAGACGAGTTGGGGACCGAGCTCTCGCTCGATGGCGGAAGTCCCTCTGCTGCCGTCCGTAGAAGGTCATCAGCCCTGGCACACAACCTTTACCGTTCCTACGCATGCACAGTCTTCTATCAAGTACGGAAACATACCGGTAGCTCCTCCTACGAAAGGGATGCCGCCTCCGACCTTGGATGATAAAGCTCGACGGCAGGTCAGGGAGGCGAAGAAGAGGACGGAGCAAGCTGGGAGGCTGAGGGATGCTAGGGAGTCTATGATAGATTATAAGCTAGGCATAAAGGGAGAGAAGACTTCGGAGGTTGCTACACGGCGCAGACCGAATCCGCTAGGGATGAAGGGATGGGCTAGTTTGGTTGAGGACCGGATAGAGGTATGTGCGCCGCCAGTCCCTGAATATATACGATGTATTGAATAGTTGTTTCCATCGTCTAGAGAGCCCGACAGGAGGGCAGGTTCAACAACATCGCTGGCCGAGGTCAGCCCCTGAAGCAGTTTACGGAGGAGCGAAACCCGTTCATTGCGCGCGAAGAGTTCCTCATGAATCGTATCGTGCAGCGTAATGGAGCTGCTCCTCCGTGGATAGAGATACAAGGAGGTACGTTGTTGGCTTTCGTTGACTATGGTCTCACTTACTGATGATTTTCATAGAGCTTGACTCTGCCCTGAACAGCTTCAGGAACGCACTACGAGATTCCTGGACTCGTCGCGCCATCAGGATGCTCACGCTCTCTCGTCCTGCTGCGTTACTACCAAAGCTTTCTCTTGCCGACGCCACGTCCTGGAGAGATGCGGAATGGGAGGCCCGAGAGAAATCATATCATGATACCGCCCTGGCAGACATCAACTCGCTAGTGCGCAAGTATAACGGCATGGCCCCCTATGCAGTGCGACGTGCTCCATACTCTCTCGAAGCCGAACTCAGCAAAGTCTATCAGGAGAGCGGGGAAGATATCCTACGAGGACTCGCTGAACGCGTGAATGGCTCCTCAGGATCAACTACTACGCTAATCGCGGATCTAGACGATGAGAAGACGGGCGCAGGGGGTGTGGCCGCGGACGGATTGGCTCCTGTACGCATACGCGACGTGATTCGCCAGTGGGTAGCGTCTGTCAAGGGAAAGTAACGGAGAACACAAGGTTATCTCCTCGTGGATCTATCATACACACTTGTACACGCAGTATGCGCCCTGCATGTCTTTGTATGACATCGCGGCGCTGTGTAACATTTAGAGTGCGCCTCTACTTATCATTATAGAGCAGGATTAGGATGCTGTGTATCTGTAGTTCGTACTGTATTCTACCACTACTTACCATCACGACGTCCTACGTCGTGCATTTCGCGTGCACTCTCCTCGCTGTGATATCGTGTATTCTTTTCTAGGCGGTCTGCTGTGGTCTGCTTCGACGGCTTGCTTGAAGACACAGCCAAGCACCGTTCTTGATGCCGCGAGGCTATCGCATGTGTTGTTCACGGAGGCAGATTATGTACGTACACTGCTGTCGAACCCGCAATTCGGCGTTGCTTGTCTGGTCATTGTTTCTTCGCTTTTAGCTGCAGCGAACAGTGGAGAATGCAAACTTGAAAGTGCAATATAGAGTAAGTACAATGTTGCAGTAGTCGCTTACTAGGTACACAAACGTTACACAACATCGATACCAAACATTCGAAAATACGACTCAAGCGGGAACAATAGGCAGCGGCGATCATCCGGAGGTGTCTACTGCCTCATGGGAGCCTCGTTTCCCGCTTGTCCTGTCCAATCTATAAAAGCCACCCATCTCCACATTTTTCCCTTCAATTCTTACACTCATCTTCCAAGCACCCCAGGCCCCCCTCGTCGTCGACTCACGTCGCCCTCAAGACACCCCTCAAGACCCCCTCAAGACACGCCCTCGTAGTAGTATCGATATGTCGTCCGACGAGAGCATCATTGTGAGTTCTGGTTCCGTCATTTGGAGCTCAAATGCATGTTCATGACCCGTTAATGTGTGCTGTAGCCTGGTGATATCGTGCTCGTTAACCATGGCTACTACGGCAAGAAGGAGGGCCTCGTCGTAGGCTCGCACTATGACTATGCTGTGAGTATTCCTCCATCATGTACACTTAGAATGTGCTGACATGTGGCCACTTTGTAGGGTCGCCAAGTCGTCGAGGTTCAGCTCGAGCCTG
>JAXQGX010000007.1:0-25900 GCA_037040455.1 Irpex sp. P115-07
TTTTGTCGGTTCCTCCGCCCATGGCCAGGCACGGCACATCCGGCTCCGACCTATCACACGTCCCAGCCAATCACAGCTGGTTCCCCGACGGCCTGACAGGCGGGGTCGCGACAGACACAAACCGTCAAACATATTTCTCTTGACATGATCCTTGTTTTTCGTGCAGAACACCGCGAAAAAGCTAGACATACGTACGCCACCGAGAAGACCGAGAGTGGTCTAATCGTCTTCCGAGACTCGTCCGTTGCACCACATGAGTCGCGGCATGGGAGTCGGGTTTGATGGGATAATCTGTGTCAGATGTCGGAGTCCAACAAGCTACGGACAGCGCAGACGGAACTGACAGGTGGGTCGACGTCTCGTCTGAAGTTCTCTGAACAACGTCGCGTTTGAATCTCCTTCGTCCTCTCGACGACTCGACTTTCGCGTTTGGCAGTGTAATAATCTGGTGAGTTTGCGCCGCTTGTCCACGACAGAAAGCCTCGAACACATCAGAGACGGCCGCCGTGATGTTCGCAGTATTTAGCGTATATCATGGGACGCAAGTACTGGATGGACAGACAGGATGGGCAGTCTAGACTCTCGACCCCGATAAGGAAAGTCAAGATTACAAGGGACGAACGGAAGCAGATACGTACGAGGCAGCCCAGTGGCAGCCCGTCCATCGCACGGGTTGCAGAGATCGCGCGAGACGCCGATAAATGTTCGTGTGTTGCTGCAACAACGTCGCAATGTGGATGTTCCATGTTCCATCGCCCACGTGAGACACATAGTTTATCTCTCCATTCCGAATCCACCAAGATACGTGCCGTTCTCACCATTATTCCCGCGTTCCTCCGTGGGTCACTCGAGCTGCACACTCGCGCACAACATGGGTCTTCTCATTCGCAGCTGAGTACGAATGAATTCCAGCCATCGCGGACAGTGGACAGCACCGAGCAAGCGATCTGGATTCTGGGCTCTCTCTGTTTGGGTCCGTCGCCTTCGTGGCGCCAGATGAGTGGGCCGCGGTCTGGACACGGCTGTCAACCAGGCGATCTCGGACAAAGAGAGTTGCTGGCCATCAAACCTGACACACCGATCCCGACATATCCAGTTACTTCCAAGTACTCATCCTGATTCCTCTGCTCGCCTGCTTCCACAGCCTTTCCTGCAACGAGGCCCTGTGGATCTGCACTGTATCTACACACGTCCATCTCCGCCACAACGGTCGTCGTTCCTAGACTCGCCTCGGCCCCTTATTCACCTCTTCGTACCTTAATTCTTTCGTAACCCACTGTCACACATCCCATCTCCAATCCATTCAGTCCTTCACAAACCTTCAACAACAACCTTCAACCTCGCCTCGCGATCGCTCACCTCAGCCGCAAACACTGCTTCTCCCGCCGCACGTGACACCACCCACGCCTCCCATCGTGCGCATCGCTCTGAACTCTTTGACAAATCGCCAGCCAAGAATACGCATTCTTGACACAAGGTCCACGCTAACTTGAATGCGTCCGATGCAATGTACATCGCGCCCCCACGCCCGCATCGCACTTCCCACTTCTTCGAGTTCACTTCGCCCGGCGCCGTCGGTCTTTCGAGCAACCTTTACGCGAAATTGCCCATTCTTGCGCCTTGTGCTCTACAGACTCTATCGTGTGCGTCCCATTTCGTACGATCGTCCGTATTTGCAAACAGTGATAGTAGATATACGGGCCCCGATCAATCGTGCGACTGGGCGACGTGAACACTTGCGCATGCCGTATACGGCAGTAAGTATATACTTATCTCCATGAGATACTCTGCTTTGACGAACGCTGCGTGATATCTAGTCCGGAAATTAAATCTGGGTGTATGATGGAGACGTCTGGTAAGCTTCCAAGACAACTCTGGTCGTTGTTGCTGCCATAGATCATCGATTTTGCTTAGTGATGCTAGTGAAGATGCAAAGGCTACTCAATCGAGCGTATGCAGTACATACTTACAGCACGCACGTAATTGAACTCAGCTTTCACCCGTCTCGACAAGTCCAAATTGCGGTCACGGTGAGGATTGACGGCGCCCGAGGTACACACGAGGATCGAACAACTGAGCGGGTAGTCGTTGTGCTGACGTGGGTGACTGAATTTGCTTACTGTGCCTAGGATGCTACTCAATCGAGCGTATGCTGTACACACAGCATACGCACGTAATTGAACTCATCGTTCATCCGTCTCGCCGTGCTCAAATCATATCGAGAATTTAGCAATGACCGATGGAGAGGAGGATCGGTCCATTCAGCGTGCGTACCAAAACAGTGATCTTTGTTCACCAATTTCATCTTCTCATGTTGCTCGTCTGTTTTGTTAGGCTCCCGTTCCGTTTTCACGTGGATCGCTTTGCGACGTGGCACGAGAGTAAGGTACGGTTCTACTCAGCAGTAAGTTTACTAGATCGAATGTTCGCTATCCCGTGTAATATGCGCACGTAATCGAGCCTGGCATTTACCCATCGCGACAAAGACGTGGCTGAGTTTGGCTACAACTTGCGGAAGACCAAGACGACGTTATGGACAAATTATATCCGGGAACTGACTCGACGGACGCGATGATCGAATAACGAAGACTGGTCGTGCGTGAGTAAGGTACTTGCTGCACCGAATTAGCCATTCTTGTCTATTGACCAATTCACTCTTCTCATATCGCCCATCGACTTCTGTTAGGTTCCTGAAGATGACATCTTCAATCGAGTGTATGTAGTACATACAGCAGCACGTAATTGAACTCAACTTTCATCCGTCTCGACAAGGCCAAATTCCATTGAAGATTTCACAGCGCCCGAAGTACACGAAGATCGAACAGCTGAGCGTAAGGTAGTCGTTCTGCTGACGTGGTTCACTGAATGTGCTTACTGTGCCTAGGACGCTACTCAACCGAGCGTATGCTGTACATGCAGCACGCTTTTTTAATCGAACTCAGCTTTCATCCGTCTCGATGAGGTCAAATTTCGCTGAGAATTCGTCAATGCGAGGATCGACCAACGAAGCGTAAGTGGCTTCCCGCTATCACACATCCTATCCGTCTCACATCTATCCTGATTGAATTTACTTACAGTGCCTAGAAGTATACTAGACCGAGCGTACGCTATAGCGTATAGTTGCGCACGTAATCGAGCCCAGATTTCACCCGTCGTGACGAAGGCAGGCAAAAATTGCACTCCGTCTTGCAAAAGGTGAAGACGATCGCGATGAATCGTACCCGAGCACTCATACTACAATCGAACAACCGTGCGTAGTACGTGAGATCCCAGCTGCACTAAAATAGCTATTCTTGTTCCTTAGCTCACTCATCTTATTTGGCTTGGATGCTTCGTTAGGTTCCTGGCTCATATTCACGTGGATTGCTGCGCTACGTGGCACGAGAGTTGGGTACAGCTCTACTCAATGAACCGCCTCTGCCAAGCCTACTGAGCCCAACCAGTCGAACGTAAAAGTATCAGCAAGAAGCTTACCGGATCGAGCGTAGCTATACCGTGCAGGTGTCGAACTTAGCTTTCACCCGCCACGACGAGGTCAAATTGTACTGAGGATGCGACGACGCCTAAGGCCCGGCCCACGAGGATCAAACACTGAAAACTGTGTGTACGTGGCTTCTCGCTGTACCAAAGCTGCCATCCTTGCTCATCAGCTGATCCTTCTCATGTCTTACAGATATTGTGTTAGGTTCCCGGACGTGGTACTCACGTACTTCGCAGCGCGACGGGAGCGAGATACTATTCTACTCAGTAAACTAGCCGTATGAAGTCAAGGGCGATGAACGCCGCTTGGGATGCACGCTTTCATTGGTCAACGAAGAACAGAGGCAACCACGAAGTCGCGTCGGTGTCGGACTTAGTCGACCTTGAGAAGCACCGGCGAGCAAACGCTACCGTGGAAGTTACCCTACCCTACCTTCCTTTCTGTTACATGGCAGGATCCACGCCGCCTCGATCCATCCCAGTCCTCTACCGTCAAACAGGTGTGTACCCAAACCGATCATCGTCGTTCGCCTTACAAATCATCGACCTACGTCTTAGGTACCGGGCCATCGCACTTCCTAACTTCCAAGCTCGCTACTTCCACCTATTGCAGCAGATCAAGCAGATCACACATCGTACCGTGCTTCCCCGCATACTGTACCGCATCGACAACGTATCATCAAATATCCGGGACGAAGTCACGAAAGCGGAACAAGAACCTCTTGTAACGGAAGAGACTTCATCCGGTTGGATTGATGTGAATATGAGGGTAGCGCACTGTGGTGGGTATGTTTTTTGAATTCGTAGGTTGGTTATTGGAGGCGGAGTTGGGAGGACAGCCTCGTATTTGACGTAGACGTTCGACGTTGAGCAAGGAGCTTCCATACGATGGGGTCGTTTTCGTCGTGCTCAGCGTCTTACCCTGGTTACACGCAGTTAGAAACTCTTCGTAGCTCCGAACCAGTGACTCGATCGCCCAGTCCTCGATTTGCAACCGGTAAGTATTCGTCTTCTACGCGGCAGAGGGAAAGATCGCTGATACGTCTACTAGTACTAGTACCTTGATTTTGCTACGCAAATCACTGCCAAAACCGTCCTTCCCAATCGATGCTCGAACCCTTCTCGTCCGTCATCTGGGTAAATTTCGACCGAACAACGGGAGTAACATTGCGTTACAGCCGCGTACAAACTGCACCGTGGCCATCTCCAGGTACGCAAAAGCGTTGTCGTGCAGTCTTCTCTGATTAATTGCCTCGCTCTCAGTATCGATGTGTAGACGACATCAATGTTCGCGTCTTACTGAGGCGGCCTGAAAAATAGCGCGACCGTGATGCTGCTCGCCCTGGTTGTCTTCAGGTGCGCAACTCGTCGTCTAAGTCACTTGCCTCACACAGTTCTCCGAGTAATGATTGCCCCCTCAGCGCTCAGCCTCAAATTTGCCATCGACTTGCGCGTCCTACCAAGACGTATTAGTCTCAACGTCGCCTTCAGGTGCGCCAACTTGAAAACGTCACCGTGCATATTTCCCTGGTTACTGATGCATCTTAGCATGGATGAACCATCGGCTTGCGTGCTTACCGCGCGATGGCGGTTTGGTACAACCGCGACACTTCTCGCCATAGCCTCACGGAAGTGCGATCCGGTGAACGTGCGTAGATACGACTGGAGCGAGCCCTACAAGTCATATCATCGACACTCTTCTCGCTCATGGAACTTGGCAAGGTTCATGTACAAGAACAAGTCCGACGACTGCATAAATCTCGTGCGCGAGTAGTGGCACTGTGAGCTCTTCACCGTACGATGCTCGTGGTTAATTGACGCTGATATTGCCATAAAAAGCGGTTAGCCGATTTCTCTTAGGAGCATCCCCTATGCAACGCACGTCGTATAGGTTTGGAGATTTGGGGCTTGGGGTAACGATTCTGATCACCCGTCTGGAGTATCATCGTATCACTCGCTCCGGGGTTCAATCAAACGTACGAAGCTTGGCTTGTCGTCTCATCGCGCTAGCAATCCTCGGGATCCAAAGAAGTCACAGTTCAACAACCTTCTTTCCGTGCAGCTGTCGTGCAGTCATGGTCGCCGATGTATGGTTATAGGCCCAGTACAACCGTGAAGCTACTTATCGTGATCGTTCTCAGGTACGCCAAAATATCTCGTGCACAGGACTCTAGTTAATGCTCAGCATCGATTTGCCATTCACCTCCGCATCCTAGCAAGACGACATGGTTCGATGCGGCCGCACTGCTGCCATGGCCTCACGCAAGTCCGATTTGATGAGTATGAGTAGATGCGACGCAGGTGAGCGGTAGAAGTCATGTTGATAATCTACTCGCTACCGGTGACCGGTTACGAATCACGCCTGGCCTACGCACGACAGTGGGACTTCTACGCGACGTGGATACTGCACGCGAGTAATGGCACGGCGAGTCTCCCACTGTTAGATACTCCTCGGTAGTTGACGATAGTATAGCCACGGAAAAGTAGTGAGTTGATTTCCCTATGGAGTATTTCTTACCGTTCGTACGTCGTTCAGTTCTTCAAATTGTTGAGCTTTCGGTGATAATTTGATCATAGCTCAGTCGTCTGACCGCTCGGGTTAGGATCAGTGGCACAAGTTATTGATTTGCGGGTCCTAAGTAACGAGCATCCTCATAATCTACACCTGTGTAGCTGTCGAAGGACGATACCGGGATCGTTCAGGATCGAACAATTACGGTTAGTCCCACCCTACCCCGTTCAATACTCAGACTGACTGTCTACTATAGTGCAAGAGCCCAGGCCATTTGCTCGACTGTCAGCAGAGATCGGCCGAGACGTGGTACTGGTTGACTCTGTAACGGGACACCGCTGTCTGATGCCTTGGTCGATTTGTAGTACTGTATCGCCGTAAAAGGGTGCCTTACTACTCTGGTTATGGTGTGTACTACGCATTTGTATGATGCGCTACGCTCTCGTGGTGATACTGACGAAGTTGCTGTGTCGATTGCAGATAATCACTCGGTCGGCGAATGATATGAGCTGCATATCGCTTTCGTTCTCAATTATGGTTCGTTAGAAATCCAGTGCGGACTCCAATCGCGCCCATAACTCCAATCATACAACACATCGGTGTGCTCGTCGATGCCAGTGAGTAGTCGGCTCGATCGTCTACCTGCGAAGTCATACAAGGGCGAGTGAGATACTCGCCGAGTCTAAACCACGATATACAAAAATCACCTGCCAGCTCACCTTACGGCGTTACCTGTCCGTGCGTGCATATGAAACTCTATCGTACACGTCGACTGACAGCATGACAAGAGCAGTACCACATCGGGTACAATACTCACAACACCTTTGACAGATCCTACATCGCGGACCACGTCCGCCGCATCTACTCTAAGCCTAAATCTCCAGTGCGTTGACGTTCTGTATGTACTTCAGCACCCTTCTTGACGTTGTCCCGCAGACTGATGATATAGTCCCCAGACAGATGTGCGAACGTACGGTGACATACGAAATGGCCTTCGCTCGTTCAAGTTTGAGCGCGATGGTACCTGGCACGAGAGGATCAACAGATTGCCGTTTCGGGCAATAAACGCTGAACATTCAACGCTCGCCACTCGCAAACAATATGCATGTCGTGTATTACATCAGTATCGCCTCACGGAGCAAAGAAACTTAGTTTTTGTGCGTACCTGACTTCGTTTCGGCCCCTTAATCTATCTTGTCAAGGTTTAGATGTTTGTGGTTAAGTGCCGTAGGCAGTGCGTGGCGTGTCCGGCTTAACGCGAAGGAGATCCGGACCTTTGGTCGGATCGTGTAACGGTAAGTAGGGCGTTCCCTCCTAGCAATCGTACTGTTTGACGCGTACTTATTCTCTGTTTCTCGAAGGATTCAAGGAATTTGACGTACATTCAGGACAGTTGAGTTGCGATACTGCCATCAGGTTCGTTACGGAGTCGTTTGACCAACGATCCACAAGAGAACGATACCTTTGAGGTTGCACTCACATCATTCAGACATGTTTAGCGACTTCGGGATTGTCTTTTGTTGCGTACTAGTATGTCTGTTTTGATCGTCCGTTTCGATATAAGTATTAGTACGTACGCAAGCGTGATTCTCATTTCGAATTTAACTCAGGCTATTCGAGTTTTGAGCCTTGTTCTCATAACAATAGATAAGTGGATGTGGTAAACAAAATACCAGAAAGGCTCGGATCTGAACTGTCTGAACTAGATGTACGTTGGGCGCTACTTATGTGTCACGACCACCACTACGCTACCTCATTGTATCACTTCTTCTCGTCTACTGCAACTGATATTGGATACTACTGCTAGCAAGACATCTTGGCCTGGATTTAAGATTACCGGAAGAGAACTACGACCACAATTGCGATCACGACAAACTCCTCTCTGTTGACCTCATCTCGCTTGCACGACCACTAGTTGCTCGCTCAATGCCTCGATGTCCGACACTCAGCTTGGGGTTATTCGAGAAAACGCGTATGTAGAACCGTCAAAGTCGAGCCTTGGGAACGCGATGCGATAAGATGGCGAACGATCGACGGTATCGAATCGCCTGGGGTCAAAGCAGGTACGTATCCACTAACATTCATTCTGTGGTGGCTCTTTAACATGTCGTAGGTTGGTTTACTAGTGCTCCCACTCCTGCTCTTTACTATAAACGATTTGTGTCTTTCACCCATCGGAAACCCGTCTCGTTCGTGCGTCGTACACCTCCCCCATCCTCGAGTGTCATCTCATGGCGCCACAAAGCTCGCGTTGTCCATATGGGTCAACATACACATTTATATCGGCGTAGGAGTAGTCTTCTGGCCACGACCACGACCACCTCCACCTCCACCTCCACCTCCACCTCGACACTCGACGCCCTGTCCCCTCCATACCATGCTCTCATCTTCCCTCCGGTCGCAACCACTTACAACAGTGCATCCACATCGATATCCACCCACACCCACACTCTCACCCGACGTCGTTTCGCCTCAACAACCTCAGAACCACTCAGCACAACCGTTTTCCTCACTCAAAATCGTCCGCCAACTCACCCTCGTGTGCTCCATCGGCCTTATATCATACGCCCTCGGTTCCTTCTTCCTTCCCACCCTCGCCACCACGCATCGCACCTTCCGCACCAAACCCCTCCCACCCACACTCCCTCGCCTACATCGCAGAGCTGGAATCCGAACTCCAGCAACTTCCCGTACTGCATGAATTACGCACAAGCGACGACGCGTTCGAGTGGTACGAGACGAGGCCGTATGTTGACGTGCCGAAAGAGGAACTTGTGAATAGTCTGACGGCCGAGACGTTGAGAGGTCCCAGGAGGTTGGCGTTGCCCCCGCTTGTTAGGGCGAGGAAAAACGAGAACGCGAGTGTGTTGATGCTGCATTTGGGGACGGCGTTGTGTGGACATGAGGGGATCGTGAATCTATTCAAGCTGGGCTTTTGCTTGGCCACCCATCTTACATTGCCGTTCGTACTACCAATAATGGTCCTGTATACTCGAGCAGTGGCCCGTGATTGTCCTATAAGGCTCTTCGCGTTTGGCGTGCCTTGTGGCGAAAATAGTATGTACGTTTTCTCAAATCGACGAATCTGCTTAGCCTTTCGCAGTGTACCTGCGATTCCCTTGAGTAGTTCATCAAACGCTATCAACCAGCGGAGACTGGAGTGTCCTGTGAAAGTGATACACGCACGCCAGTCAAGGCTTTCCTGCCCATGTACGGAATGCGTCGTTTCTACTGGGTACGACTTTCAGAGATTGTGTCGACGTTTTAGACAAGTATTCGCTAGCGTTTCAATCCTACTGTATTGGTATGTTCGACTAAGATCCATTGAACGGTATCCTCAATTGACGCGATTCATTCTATCTCAGAGCTCCAGTCTTCCCAAATGTGTCTCAGCTTTGGGAGAACTCGGTTAAGCCCGCAGAGTTCCGATACTTGATGACCATCCAGGTAAGCATGTCGATGAGTCAAGCAAGGGTAAAGGCATCGCTCCTACTGATCCCTTTGTGATTGTAGTGACTACTCATGCGACATCTATCTCAGTGACTCAAATTCCTTGTCTCCATCGCGCGATAGAGATCTCTGGCCAAGTCTCACATTAGCAGGTGTGAAAACTCGATTGTTAACGTTCCGCCCCGGACATGAGGAATCCACAATGACAAATCGCAGACGAGTTATACCGTTTCTCTCAACTCACACACCATAATAGCACTCGGGAATCGGGAAGTGTGGGTACCCGCTGTCTCCATTTCGCACTGAACGCCGGAACAGTGTTTGGGACGACTTTTGACGTGAGATCCTACATCCTCGCTCTAACTCTATGCCTAAATCGTTGAATAGATTACTTTACTGTGCACCCTTGTTCCAGTTCGAGTGACAGACCACGGAGATGAAGAACGAGCTGTCGCACATGGCATACGAAGAGATGGTGCCTGGCACGAGGTAGGAGGATCAGCACATTGCCTATTTGGGTAAAGGATGCTTATTCAACGCCCAAGGCTTCTTGAGGTTTACCGGGAGCACCGCCTCAGGCTTGACGTGCCTTAGTGCTAACTTGACCGTCTCGGCCCCTTAATCTATCCTGTCAAGTTGTTGTTGGCCGTCAAGCTTCAAAGCCCAGGTGTCTATCGCTCGACGGACCCCGGTGAAACGCGTGCGATCCGAGGTTGGTTCGGTGTATGGCTCACACTCGGGCGTTTTCTCGACGTAGCACCCTAGTAAGCTATTGCAGAAGTCCAATCGGCGTATGAACTTACTACGCCACCTCAGAGCCATGAAATATGAAGATAAAGCCGAAGATAGATAAATTCAGACTGAGAGAAAAAGCACGAAAAATTGATCGGTGAACGGATGCCCGGCACCGCCTACACCGTGTAGTCACATTTCATAGGTCGTCACTTGTGCTCTCTATTGACCTCTGAACTGGTTCGACAAATCCCAACTGCTGCAATGAAACCTCGAGAAAGCTTAACGTCCTTGCCAAGGTACCACGACGGAGTCAGCCGATAAATCGCAGTTTGAGCTTCGTCCGCTTTCGGACGATGGCAGATGCTCGCTATATGTGTTGATATACTCACGAGATGCCCACTCGCGAAGACGTCTGGCGCTGACGGTCAACCTGCTCAAGAGTCAGTCCGCAAGCGACTCAAGTTGCAAGCCCAGCTTGAAGCTGTCAGTCGTTTGATATCCAAGAATTACATTATTCCTCGGCGGACGCTAACTAAACTATACAAGATAACTTTGGAGCTACGTCGTATTCGAATAGTGCCTAAGGCCGCACCGGATTGAAGGGTATGTTCTCCTATCTCATTTCCATAAGCTCCCTCTCGTTCTCCGCATGGTCCCTTGTTATATTGATATCACTCGGCCTTTTCACCCAAATTATAAGAGGTTTGGAAAGCTACATTTTGGTAAACTCTCACGTAAATGACGACACCTTAATTACATCGTGTAAAGACGACCTTAAGCTTCGCTTGCATAGCGTGGCGGCTCCTCGTCCTCAGCATGCTCTGCTGGTAGCTCAGAGATGACGGCCCTTGTAACACGTTCGACAAGTCTCGGCAGGAATGCAGCGTCAGTAATGAATCGTCTGCCACTCGACTGCAACACTGGGCTGCTGCGATCTTCCACGTTGACCGCTTCGGTAGTGGGTGGAACTACGGGGTCCGAAGCGCTATCTCTCGGCGCGACTAATTGTGACGGGGAGGATTGAAGTGGTGGTCTATAAAGGTCATCCTGGACCGAGGCGGCCCTGGTCGGCTGCTTGGTGCTGTTTAATATCCTTGTTCTGCCTACGATGAACGATGGGCCCGTACGAAAATCTCCGACTTGCTGCATATTGTCTTCTTGTGGATACGGTCGAGCCATGGCGTCCGATATCATTGTGCTGCTGTCCCTGTGTCTCTTACGCATAGCTATATATACCGCTCCGAGCACCACCAGCAAGACAACCCCGCCTACCACTATGCCGCTTATTGCCCCAGGTGAGATCTGACGCGAGTGAACCGCGTGGGCTTTGATATCTGTTGGATCAACGGGACCCATACTTCAAGTAACTTATCAATAAAACCCATCCGGTTCGTGAAATACTAGTATCTGAAATTCGCTGACTCACCTGGTGGTAGAGATATTCGATGATGATGTGACATTGTTCAAGAAATTTGCGGTGGCATACAATACTTCCGTCGCAGTGAGCTGCCCGAAATACGATATGTTTGCACCTCGGATTGGGGGGCCTTCCCATGACGGGGAGTATATATTGCTGCCTTTTGTTGTTGCAAGGTCTAGCAAGGCGTTGAACTTTGATAGAATAATGCGTTATTACTCCTATCGGAGGTGCGATTGCATGCTATAAATACCTGAACAGTGATGTAACTCCGGATGAAGATAGCTTGTGGTGATTCCGCCTCGCTTATCGCATATGCTTCATACAAAGATCGTATGAAAGGTGCTGTAATTGTCGTTGTAAACATGATGGAGATGTTATGAGCAATCATAATCGCCGCACCTCTATAGATGGTTATAAGATTAGCTGAAATAGTGCCCTGCGCTACGTCATTTGGTGAAAACCCTTGTACGATAGCTTCATGAGTGAACGGAAGCGTGACAGGATGACACAAGCGTACCTTCTGTGATAATCCCGTTTGATGCGTTCGTCCACGCTACATTGAGCGGGGTCGTTGAGATTAATTGGCTCAGGCTAAAGGATCTTCGTTAGGTCCGCCAGTAATGCAAGTGAACTCCACATACAACGACATGTAAGAGCTGTTCGTTTTAGAGAGGCTGATAAGTCCGTCCATAGTGTAACCTTGAGTGTACGAAAAGAGGCTTTGCCGGAGTTGACACTCTCCCGATGCGACGGTCACAGCATCGTATAGTGTAAACCCGTTATATAGCTGGTTGCGAATGAATTCCGCTGAATATAGAGCGGCAGACATGTATTCCGGCCTGAGAGTGCTCTGATAGAGACGAGCCGAAAGACTGTCTAGAAGTTAGTCTACAATAAGCCGTTAGACATGGAATTTGGAGCATACGCCATAAATGCACTGTCGAAGAATGAGCAAGGTATGCATTTTACGAGAGTGAGTACAATAGACATACGCAACTGTAGGACCGTTGACTTCGACGTCGCTTGCATTGTTCGTAAACTTTATAAAAAGGTCGGGTTACTTCAAGGTGAGTCTAGTAGAGGGAAAGAACCATACACGGAATACTCCTCCTGCGGTTGTAGCTGGTGAACGGTTAGTAGGCGTTTCAGCGTCGATTGATATATGGTGTTCTTACCACCACGACACGATCGAGAAATATTGACTTCCTTCATGGGATGTCGTCCTGCCACAGCATCTTCAGGGGTAATCATCCAAGCACTGAGGTCGTCCCATATGGACTGGGCCAGCTGAAGCGATGATGAATCGTTGTAAGCCCTATAGGCACTTATAGCAGCCAGACCCCATGAACTTTATCGTAGTCATACGCTTCGTAAGTAAGGTAGTACAAAGGAAGGTACGACAGCCACGTACGCGGGAAAGTAATTCTCTGGTGCAGCTTGCCTGAGACGCTCTTCAGTTATTTGGATGTTTAAAGGGGGTGTCGGTTGACTCACACTTCGGCATATATCGCTGGTTCTCCTGACGATACTATGCGTAGACTCGTGAGAACGAGGTCTTTGTTGGTTGTAGATCCATTGAAGTAATCCCCCGTCGATAGAGCGCTCGACATACTTGCCGACGTATGTCCTTGAAGCTCTAGCGTCTCGCTTCATACACAGGATGTCATGCGATGAATGTAAAACTCACCAGGAAACAGGCCGGACGATTCATCCACAGTGAGATTTGACTCTTTGAGGAGTCTGCTGACGAGGGAAAGACGGTCGTCATGGTTGAGTGTTGTCGAAGGACTCTATGAGGGTCCAGTTAAACGATGCAGCACAATATTTTATGAATAAAAACTGGGTTACCCGCCATGTAGAAGGTATTGTGAAATCCTGAGCTGTAACGTAAAGGATTAATGAGGGAAAGGAGACGACAGATAGTACTTGCCACATTTGACGTGGCGTATGATGGGCAAAGGAGATGGGCGGCCGGGGAGGCAAAGAAGTATGGTCGTATATATCTAAGATGAAAGATACTATCTAGGTAAGACTGGTCAACCTTCTCTCGATAAGTAAGATGCATACTGATCACGTACCGCACTGGTTCGGGCGGTCCACACTGAAGCTTATTTTACATAGCTTGCTGTTCAAGTAGAGCTGATATCAATCAGTCGAGATGAATATGGAATTACCTGACCCGGATACTTTGATGCTTTTCCAAGCATATTGACCTTACCTGTTGTCGTAGCAGTCAAGATAAGTACACGGCTGATGCAAGCTAATGACGAGCCTAGCGACAACTAGTATGCAGTGCGTTTCCACTGATGGGCTGTTTCAGACACGGCTCGTATGACGTTGTTATTTTAACCTCGTCGGATTTTGACCGGTAGACTCGGAATGTCTAGGCTGGACAGGACCTTAGCCAGTGTCAGTGACGACAACAAACCTCGATAAGAACTCACCTTAATGGCCATCGTTTTCCGCCAGCTGTTCGATTACTAACGGTATTTCAAAGCTATACGGTTCGTCAGTTGATTATCACGATGACCTTCGGCAGCATGTACGTACGAGCTGCTGAGGCTGCAACTAAATTATTGAGGCAGAAAATACTAATTACATCGCTATGCGGTGAACGGGTCTGATTCTGTAATAAAGAAAGCAGATGAACAGATGTCAGTAATATGCGGCGTCCACACTATAACGTGTTCTCACCGTACACAGCACTTTTAGTACGCGGAGGTCGCTTTACCCATCTAAGAAGGTTAGGAGTCAGGGCACGACGAAGAAGTTCATTCAAAACGAAGCAAGTAGCGATATCTCGCCCCACATTTATTATGACAAGCGTGTAGTTCTGAGCGATGCATTGGCCTTCGTCGACTCGTCCACCGGGATAGGGTTCAGTACAGCACACCCTATTGCCTACACACCCATGGCCCATCCCCGTTACTAGTCCCTAGATGCAGCTGCTCTATGCAGGGTCAGCCTTTCTTCATGGAATACGAGCATAGAGCTAGAAGAATAGATGAGTGCGTACCGCAAGAGCAGAGACCGACCCATTACGTGTCGTTGGCGCGCGGAGTAGACATACGATGCATATGTAAGACGAACTCCTTCGTAGGATATGATAAAGCTGGTTGGACGTCTGTGGAAGTACAGAGTATAGTCAATGTATGTACGAACCATTTGGAGACGGAGAACAGTTGGGTGCGTACCGCCAGCTCAGAGCTCACACCTTTTCGCGCTTCACGGCTCGTCACACGTGTAGTGGCACTTGATCGCCTGAGAGCGTCAACAGACTGAAAACTTGGCTGAGATACACTTGAGATAGCGCCGACTATGCAACCTTGGGCCGTGAACTTGAACATTTTCGGACCGCCGCGTGGGATTTTTAGGGCGAATCACTGATATATACTGCAAACAGAAGTTATCGTGTCAATTCGTAATCAACATAAGGAATTTAACCCGCGCACCGACTCATTCTTTTGAAGCGGTAAGCTTCTGCCAGGGGCAGTCCTTCGCTTCGGCCGGCTTACTTATACGGGATATGACCGATCTATACGGTCACCACTTAGATGTACTGCACCTGTCAAAGACATGGAGAGTAGGCAGGCTGCCAACGATAGCCTACTCGTTCGACGATCGCGGACCAAAACCATGTTTGACTTGTTTAGCCTTCGTCGCAGTATCATTCGGCTTGCTTCTCCGTACGACAAAATACTATATTGTCTGCTCTCAGTGAAGAGACAGCATGAGAGTATGCAATACTGCGCATTGTCAGTCAGTGGAGTACAATGATACGGCGACATAAATAATATGCGGCACGTACCCTAAGTTGACGAATGGATTATCGTTCTACAACTTGATATGATACAGGGCTAAAGTGATAGCTCGAGGACTCCGACATTCAGGACGAAGCGATGGCTGAGACTCGTCCACGCTACTGTATCTTCGTGCCTCAGAGCAGAAAGTGATTATATTTCCAAATCCATAATAGACAGAGTAATTTGATCTACCAAATGGTCTAATGTTTGTGTGTTAGAATCTGGCAAGCCACAATATTGTAATGAAGAATCGGTCAACTGACTAGGACAGCCTGCCCATAAGACGACCCTGGACTTTAGAGCTTTCATTGATATAATTGGGCCTCATATAGCAACATAAGTACTATATCATCCTTCGTCACGGCGACGAAATGGATGAGGGTCATATGTGAAATTTACTGTCAGTCAAGATGTTAGTCGAGGTGATAAGTACGGCGACAAAAGTACGTACCCTTTGCTCGTTGTCATTCTACAGCTGGTTCGATGTTGGAGCCATATCTGTCACTCGGTATACTTAGCTATTTGTGTTTCTCTCTTTTCGCCTTCAGACATCTGAAACTGTCCATCGATCATGTGGTGTCGTTCAAGTTCGAATTCAAGTTTGACGGCGGTGGCCGGCGCCTCATAGTGACTTGAGCTGTGACAAGCGCGTTACACTCGCGTTACCCGCGCTAAACGCGTTGTGTCACGCACTTTGTCTTCGTCACTCGTCTGTTTCTCTCACATCCTCCTGTTCCACATCCACCGCCAGCATGCTCGAAGCAAAACTCTCCGAAGCCGCTATCCTCAAGCGTCTTCTCGATGGTAAGCACCATTCCATACATATCATATCCATTCTAGGACATCTCTCCATATTCCATTCTTTCATGCGTGTCCGACGCGTCGTGTCGCCTCCTCGGTTCTGCCCATGCTGACCACCTCTTCTCTCCAGCTATCAAAGAACTCGTTACAGATGCCAACTTTGAGTGTAACGAAGAGGGCATCGTACGTCCCGTTCTCATCTTACCAGATTGCGCCTTTCTCACCGTGTTTTCTGCTATGCCACAGACCCTCCAGGCCATGGACAACTCCCACGTCGCACTCGTCGCCGTAAAGCTCGAGTCGACTGGTTTTAAGAAATACAGGTACGTTGCACTCAGATGTTGGCGCAGATTTAGTTTGGTGACGTCTTGTTCTTTGAAGATGCGACCGGCCAATGCCACTCGGTGTCAACCTCACCTCCCTCACCAAAGTCCTCAAGTGCGCCAAGGACGACGACACGTGCACGCTCAAAGCCAGCGACGACGGAGACATCCTGAGCTTTACCTACGAGGCGAGAAGTGCGTGCCACGCGTCTTTCATCTTTTACTTGGTGCTGACGTTGGCTGTCGATTTACGAACACGAATGTAGACACGGATCGTCTGGCGGAATACGAGCTCAAGCTGATGGACATCGACTCTGACACCCTCGGCATACCCGAGACGGAATACGACGCGCGCGTCACGATGCCCTCCTCCGAGTTCGGACGTATCGTCAGAGACCTGAGCATGCTCGGTGCTTACCCTCCCTCCTCTCCCTCATCCTCATCCTCGCTAATTCACGCTTTTGTTTTTTGTAATAGGCGAATCAGTACGCATCGAAGTCTCCAAAGAAGGCGTCCGCTTCGCCTCAGAGGGCGAAGCCGCAAACGGCTCCGTCCTTCTAAAGTCTACCGAAGCACCCGGCGGCGGGTCCATCAAAGTCAAAAAGGAGAAGACCGAGGACGACGACGAGGAGGAACCCGAAGTCGTCGATGTGGACGAAGACGAAGAGGACGATGAGGACGGTGATAAGAAGAAGAAGAAGAAAGCAGTAAAGAAGGAGAAGGTGAAGAAGGAGAAGACGGATGGGGAGGATGTGGATATGGAGGAGGGTGATGGGGATGATGATGGGGAGTTTAAGGCTGAGGACGCAGAAGACGAAGATGGGGAAGAGGAGCAAGACGACGAGGAGTCTGATGGGAAGAAGCGGAAGCGGTCTAGCAAGGTACTTTCCCCATCCTTTTCCCTCCCTTTCTCTCCACTTTCACTAACCTCCCTCCTCCCTCGTGCTACCACAAATAGGCGTCCGGCAAACCCGCCAAGAAAGCCAAAAAGTCCTCCCAAAAGAAAAAGAAAGGTGGTGCGGAGGAGGAGGATGAGGAAGACGACCTACCGGAGAACGCTGTGCGGATTGAGCTGAACTCGCATGTGAACTTGACGTTCTCGCTCAAGTACCTTGTTAACTTTTCGAAGAGTGCGAGTTTGAGTGGGGTTGTGCAGTTGATGATGAGTAATGATGTGCCTTTGTTGGTGAGTCTTTCGTTCGAGGTGTGATTGTGATTGTGGGCTGACGGCGGATGGTGTGTGTGCGTAGGTCTCGTACGAGTTCGGACAGGGCCACATCCACTACTACCTCGCGCCCAAGATCGGCGACGACTAATCCCTCATCATCAATCCCATCCTTCAATCCTAATTCAACAACGAACATCCGAGATTCTAATTCAACAACGAACATCCCAAACTCAAAACTCTGTCATCTTTCAACTTGTTTTCGGTCCCGCTTTGCGCTAATCGCATATACGTTCCATGTTTGTGAAATGTACATACCATAAGCATTACAGGTTACGGTTTATTACATGGCTCTCATTAAAACCATGGCGTAATGCAAGTAAAATCGCGTAGGTAAGATGCGATAGAAGAGTATAGCAGAGTGCGTAGCGTAGCGTGGTATGGCGTGCGGTGTGGCGACGAAGGCTCAAACACTCAACGCTCTCCTCCCCCGTCTCCTCCTCTCTCTTAAGTCCCCGTGCCTGTTCCTTCCACCTCGTTTCTCACTAAGCCCCGCAAACGAGGAGGTGCACGCCTCTAAGGAGTAGCGAGCAGAAGTGGCGACTCGGTTCAACCTACTCGCTGTCACCGTGACCGGTGTCTACGTTGACGCAAACATCATTCAAGCTGCAGTCGTCCACGGCTTCGTTACGCCCGCAAGACTCCTGCAGATGCTGAGACATAACGGGTAACTCCTTGTCGAGAACGGGATTGTCAAGCGACCGTCGAGAGATGTTACCGAATGCGTATTGGTACCAACCTCCCGCATGGAACGACGAGGTAGGGGTCTCGAGACATGATCGGTCACTTAGTTGAGAGTCGAGGCTCAACCTGCGGGAAGGTGCACGCGAGGGTAGACTTCCACTGGCGGGTTGGTTGTACGAGTCGGCGGTTTGGGGGGGTAGATCCAAACCGCAGCGGCGTCGGGATGAATCGGTATCGACTGTGGAGTCTGGAGTAGGGAGGGACTGCTCGACATGTGCAGTCGAGATGAGGCCTTTACACGGTATTGATACGTGACCGAACTCTTCAGCTGGTGGCTGCTCGGTGAAAGTCTGCGGTGGCGAGGGGGTATTGTCATGCGTTTGAACTTCCTCACTGGCGGTGTGTAAATCCTAAGTTAAAGTCAGTCATATGTAGGCAACAAATCGTTCGAGCAACTGACCTCAGACGAAACTTCCGCGTCGACGTTCGTCCTCCAAACCGGCGTTGCACCAGCGGTCTTCCTCCTCGGAAGGCGAAGGCCTGCAGGGACGGCGGAGGGGAAGTTGGTGTGAGGTCTCCATATGCATGCTGCAGGCTTCTCAGAGAGACGGGGTTCGCGGGATAGCCATTCGTTCTTGGCTTTATTCCAGATGGTGGCGGCTTTCTCGAAGACGGCGCGGGAGTACTTGAACGGTTTCGGGGGCATGCTGAAGTCGTTGGCTTGGGACTATAGTGGGGTATATGGGCTTGTGGAGGTTCCAGTTAGGAGAAGAAGAAGTTGAATGTATTGTGCGCATAGGACTTCCCTTTATGTGGTACGCCACATATTTATACATCTCATTCAGGACGAAATTTCGCTCGCCACACCGTGAGTAGCGGATGCGTTCATCTGTTCATTCTATAAGCACAATAACTAGCCAGAGAACATGGTTTCGCACTGCGTTACCTTGTATTAGAATGTATTGCTAGCACCGCCGAGTAGTAGGGCGGTGACGCACTGAGGAAGTCCTTGTTGTAGCTCGCAACTGCGATACTAGTAACTTTGATCTTTCAACAGATCAGTACGTGTCCGAGTCTCAAAGGAGATAATTGTCAAGCACTTGCAGAATCGAGCCAAATACATGGCTATCGGCTTCATAAGTGCAAGTCATGGTAGATGACAGCAGGTTAATTGTGTTCACTTCGGTGTGGCGAACTTGACAGCCGCGAAACAGTCCGAGAGCCACAACCCTTGAGCGCTTCGCGATCGAGCTTGGATTGCCATAACAAGCTTACAGTATGTAATCAGCCCTTTCGTCACCGTGCGTGACTCACTGAGCGCCCGCGAGCCGCATACGTGACTTCCGAGTCAACTTGTAGGAAACTTGAAGCTCAATCGCGTACGGCCATGCTGTGAGTCGCGCAGAACAGCTCACTTACTTTTCTACTCATAAGCTCCTACAGAGACTGGTCAATTTTGGTACCACACAACATGACTACCGTTGTACTTGTGGACATGGCTCTGACTCGGTCTCGGAAGGCCTGAATGTGAGCAACGCGAGCACAGCGCTGTCTCTCTACGACCATATGCTAGCCTCCGAACTCTAATGCAGATATATATAGTGGTACGAACTCTCTCTCTGATATCGGTTGTTTTTGGATCAACAGATATGAGAAAATATACGAAAACGGGCTAGTGATGCTACAACTGTTATCATGGTCATGGACGCAAGTGAACGAGAACCAAGTGCTTTCTGGTATCAGAATCAGCCTCAAATCTCGTACCTATGGGTCTAACTCACTTGCTAGATAAATTATTGACCTGTTCAAGGTTTCAGAACAGGTAAGTGCCTCACTGTCACTCGTAGTATGCTGGAGTACTCATATCGCAGGCCGACTGACATCGTCGTTCCTTTCCTTCAGCTATAGAGCGTCAAAATTCTACCTTTGGACAGTACGTCATCGACCACACGCGGTCTGCCTGTCTGTACGTACGCGATATAACTCTGACAGTGAGTGGGAACGCCGCTGATCAAGGAGAATGAGATGGCCGGCGATGTCGAGATACCAGTGATCATCGTGGACCAAAATGGGCTCGCTGTTAATCGATAGACGAATCGTCGTCCCTCGAGAGAGGAAGTGATTGCCAGTGAGGCCAGCCGCGTATGGTATCACTTACTTGTGACTAACGGCTTACCCAGCCCTCTGACAATTCGTCTTTTCAGACTACCGGCGATCGACTTGAAGCCGACCGTGCGCGAACCCTGCTCCAAGTCACTTGCATCATGATGTACTTACACGGATCCCTGGAAAGGGATCATTCCTGCGTTTTGTATCGCAGATCCTGATCTGCACGTTATGGGGCTTCGTTATTGACATGTAGGGAAACACGTAGATCCATTCAACCCGCGAGCAAGCAATCTCCGTGAGCTTGGTTCGTCACTATGTACACGTTTCCCAACGCAACGCACCCTTCTAGAACTTGAAGTCAGCGATAAAAGTGTCGAGAAGTCTCTGTAGGCATGCCCAAGCCTGCATCCCTTGGACTCTCATTGATATCTGGCTTAGATTTAAGGTGCGGCCCTTGGTCCTCACCGCGCTGTATAGTTCACTCCGCACTTCCTCGAGTCCGTCGCAGACCTCTGACACAGCGCACTTCGATATCCATGTCTTTACGCACGTATATTTTCGTATTATTGCATACACCAGAACCCAATCGCTTACTGCATATACATGCATACTACCCTAGCATACCGTGACATACCGGCGTCGAGTGCCAAATCTAACATCACACCATCCACCACGGTGAAAGTCTTCTACTATGCGCTGGAGTCAGCATGCAACATAGGCCGTGTCGAAATAGATCTCAACGCAGACGTTTACGACCTCCTCCGCACGATACGCGACGATATTTCAAGTTATTGGAGCGCCGGGGTACCAGCTACGAAATGGAACCTCGAACTCTACAAAGCAAGTGTCAGTTTGTAATTTCACGCGCTGTGCCGCTGGTCGTTGCCTCATTTTAACAATGTATTCCCGTTGCCTGTTAGGTTGATAAGGAGCTGTTCAAGCTGGAAATACCCTCTTTGAACGCAATTGTAAAAGGCCACGTAAGCCGCTGGAATGAAAGAGGGCCTGACGAGTTCAAGCACCTGCCAGCAATAGACAAAGTTGCAGACGTTCTCAGCGGCGGAGAGATGGTGCTGTGCGTCGTCGTCAAATGTTTGTGGACTGCCGGTGAGTGACCCCTCATACCCACATGCCTGAGATTGAATTCTCCTCGTGTGTCTAAGATTTATAAGCTGCTGCTGGTCGTAATTAAGGTGCAAGGGCGGCCCCGGCGCCAAGCTGGGGCTTCATCGCCTTGGAGTTCCTGTAGGCTGTTATGCTATAGCTCCACCTAGTCTCATTGATGATGGATGTAAATGAGACTCTGGTATGCCAAAATGCAACGTCGGGTACATGCAAACCGATACAGTAGACCGTCGATATTTGCGCTTGAGACGGACTCGTTGGTCGACGTGGGTACTACGTAGCACTCTTGGCTCTCGAAGACTATGCAGGAGATGAGAAATGATGACAGAGGCTATCCGAATCCGAGATGCATCGCGAAGAGTGTCAAACGATAAGGGCGGTGTGATAGGAAGACCATGACGTTAAGCAGATAGAGTCAAGTGGTGATACAGATACATACAGATGTAGGAAGATATACGGACACAGATATGTTGAGAAGAGGCCATGTGCGAGAGACGAAGATACGAAAGATGCAGAATCATACAATCCGGTACAAGGTTAATGCGTGCGTGCGTACGCAGGTAACTGAGCGTGTCGTGTGGTGGGCGGTACAGAGGCAAAGGCTCAAACACTCCTCTCAACCCTGTCCTCCCCCATCTTCTCCTCAAACCTCTCAACCTCAGCCTTCTCATTTACTTTTCACCTCCAACGAGTCTGAGTCGACCCACAATACGACAATTCACGAAAATTCCAGGGCACTGAATACTTTCACTTTATCTACCACCGGCAATAGCTTCTCAATCTTAGGTAGACGATGATAATTCGTTTTCCGTCAATTCATGTGGTGTCTCTCGGTGTGAAATCACTAATCATCAGTTGATAAACGTTCGACGTTGCAGACGGCGACGTTCAACACCGTTTCTCCGTTGCTGAGACATTCCGCAACTCTTCTGGCTACTGGGAGGTTCTTGAACTCGTGCCAAGTCCCGCCTCGCGCTTTCAGTTGCCTCAGGTAGCGTGTTACGACTGAGTCTACAGTAAATAGGTCCTGTTTGAACAAGTCCTTCTGAACCTACAGATGAGCCACGAGCATACCATGAGAGTGAGGCTCTGCGTGATAACAATGCGCACAACTCACCTTGTAGAGTGCGAGGTTCAATTGAT
Source organism: Irpex sp. P115-07 (assembly GCA_037040455.1). Classification (NCBI taxonomy): domain Eukaryota; kingdom Fungi; phylum Basidiomycota; class Agaricomycetes; order Polyporales; family Irpicaceae; genus Irpex; species Irpex sp. P115-07. Next base: position 22,811 of record JAXQGX010000007.1, read on the forward strand.
TAGCGTGGACTTCGCCCCCCTGAGTTGCGATATCGTCTCATATTGCACGGAGGAGGTCGTACACTTCGATATTGGGATCGATTTCGATGCGGCCTATGTTGCTCTGTGACTCTGCGACGAAGTAGAAGACTTTCACCGTGGCCATGGTGGATGGTGCTGAACGCGGCTCAACGTTGAAGGTGAAAGTCGACGCTACTGGAGTGTATGTATGTATGTATATAGTACTAAGGCATTGAGCTCTGGCGGGAGTGACAGTGTGAGAATAGACATGCGGAAGGAGGCCCGAGGAATACAAGATAACGGAAATGTAGCAGATCGCAGCAGTGCGTCGAGTTAGAGTTGGGGTGGCGTGATGCGAACCATACTATATACTATAGTGTGATGAGCAGTTGGGGTAATTACCGCACCTCAAATTCAACCCAGACGGTTGTGAGAGTTACTCACAGTGACGAACCGAGCTCACGGTGATCGCTGTCGAATCCTGTTCACCATGGTGGTATCGCCTCGCGGTCTTTAACTTCGGTGGATCGATCTGCGACGTACATGTTAGTCGATACGCACTCACTTTAGAGTTATAAGACGTACATGCATTGCACCCCACGGGGCAGGTGACGCACCTGCTGATACGTCGTCTATTGAACCCTAAAGGACGATCAGGTACCACTCTCCTCGAGTATCCAGCAGTCTACCATATGGTGGTCTTATGCTACAAGGCACGGGCAAGATACACGTCAAGGAAGAATACAGAACGAATTAAACGAAGACCATCACGTAGGTACCTTGGCTGGGCACGTGAGTGCTATCGATAATAGTACACTGTATTGTTACGATATACGCACTATACACCGGCACAGAACGAAGACCGAAGACCGAAGACACAAAAGCAGTGACATCCTGATGTATCACGGCTATTGACCCTTCGTACGTCGCAGATTTACGGTGTTCCATAACATATACCGCAAAACGCTTCGAGGACCGATCGAATCCTGCGTGTAATTGCTCTGTGTGACCTGTCAGCGTAGGGCGAGGGAGCGATGAAAACGAGCATGAACATAGCGGATTGCCAGCTTTGTCAGAAATTTGGTAGCAGACCTGTCTGGTGTCACCGTCGGCTACTTGAGGTTGAATGAACGACGACTAGTAACAGTGAGAGCTCACCTTACGTGCACCACGTATGACGAGGGAGCCCGCTCTCTTACGCCCAACGGCGATTGTAGAGGCTGAGAAAGGAAGGTCAAGAAGAACAGGATTGCGCGCATCCTCTACTTCCTATGTAGGTACGTATGATCTTCTGTAATTCTCTGCGTCCAAACTAGACGATTGGACATCGCTGTGACTACTCACCTTGGCACTGTGCATCTTCCCTACATAGTCTTTCTCCATGCACATCGATAGCTTCGGCACCAGAGAGCTCGGACCTGCCGACGGGAAAGTTTTCGAGGCGTCGACGAATTTGACAAAACAGAATGAAGTACGAGGGATTCGCGTGAGCCTTTTGTCGAAGGTGTAAAGTTTTATGACATACAGGGTGAGGTATGAGACGGCTTGTCGAATTGCTGTTCTCGGCAGATAGTCTTCAAGTTTTGTTTTGTTTCGCCAATTGGTGAGCGTAATTACCAGCCGGTGCTGGTTGCGTTTGGTGAGTACGTACGTATCATGACGAAATTCGAGAGGAAAAGTTGGAATCCGAACAGCAGCTGAGAGAATCAGAGAGAACCTAAGCGCGTGTAAGTATGGATTTCGGAAAGAGGCAGAAGAGTACACACGGAGAGGAATATATATATGGCAGAAAGCGTTGCGAGTGCTAGTACTAGTGGTTCAAATGATAAAGATACATACAGATGTAGGTAGAAATACAATATACAGAGAGACAAACATACATGCGCATGCTAAAAATGCGAGAGATGTTGATACGAAAGATGCTACGAAAACGAAGATGTAGGATGTCGTGGAAACTCGTGAAATGTTGTGGTAAGTAGCGTAGCGTGTTGAGTCGTGTGATGTGCAGCACGACAATTCAAGGAAGGAAGGAAGGAGAGAGGGAGGGATTAAACACTCTCAACCCTCTCCTCCCCCGCCTTCTCACTCTCCACATTCTCAAACCTCCCAACCTCCGCCTTCTCCCCAAGCGTATCAACTCTCCCAGCTTTACTTCCCTTCTTCTCACTAACCTTCTTCCTCTCACTCTCAAGCGTCATCGCAAACTTACTCCTCGCCCTAATCTCCGGTCCCTTCCAATAAAAGACATAGATAGGAATGACGACGAGCACGCCGATGCATGCGAGGATCGTTGATGCGTATTCGAGCGGGTGGGTGGGTATGTTCGTGTACACTGTTGTGAGGGGTTGGTTAGTTGGGTTTGGATGGGTTTGGATGGGTAAGGAGGGAGAGAGAGGGAGAGGGGAAGGAGGGAGAGAGAGGGAGAGGGGAAGGAGAGAGAGATAGACATACTAGGAGTAGCATAAAACGCAGCCAACCCCGCCAAAAAATCCCTACTAAACCCATTCCCGCCCGTCGCACTAGCACTATACGGCCCATACGCAGCGACCATATAGTCAATCGTAGCCATATAGATCGCGTAGTTCGCGATCCCTATGAACGCCGTCCAGATAAGCGGAAGTATCCAAGGCAGGGGTGGACCGGTGGAGGTGTACGCGAATAGGAAGAGGCCGATAGGCTCTAGGGGGGCCGTAAACAAAAGCCACCAAAGCCTCCTCTCGGGGCTCACGTTCTCTGATCCAAGACGTTTACGCTGCCTCGAGTCGCGTCTAATCCAAGGAATAAAACTCGCATAAGCCACAAAATACCCCACCATAATCGGCACGAACGCCAACCCCGTCTGACTCGGCGAGAAACCCCACTGGGCGAACACGGGTCCGTAAGACTCTAGGAAGGTGAAGATGAGAGCGTCGGAGAAGCCGGAGAGGAGGGAGAGGAAGAGGACGATTGGTTCGGTTAGGAACATGTAGAAGGGGCGCGACCAGGTTGTTAGGATGTGCGTGGGGGTGAGGATGGTGGGGGTGAGTTCGGATGTGCTGTAGACTTTGGAACATTGTGATGGGGCAGGGGAGGGGGAAGAGGGAGAGGATG
>JAXQGX010000008.1:0-36562 GCA_037040455.1 Irpex sp. P115-07
CGTCTGGAATCTCATCCTGCTTTTGGAGTTATATAAACGTTTCTAACAGCGATAATCATCGGATAATCGAAATCGAGTGACCAGATCCAAAATCGATCCAATCTCATTTGCCCATACACTTATTAATTTGTTGGTGGGTAAGTAACCTGCAGCAAATCCTGAAGAGACTATTGTACAACTAATTGACATCCATATACGAATTGTTAGTCAAGTATGAGCAAACACTGGCACTCCGGATTGGCGGAGACAGCCATCGACGTTTACACGAGTCCGCCTGCCTTTAGGATCTCCTCTCCATCGCCCTCCTGCCTCGTACGCCGTCCTACTCTGTGCGTCGAGAACTCCCCGTTAAAGTCCAAACGCAGCAGCAACCGCTCGACATGCCGTCGAACCTCCTCATCACCTGCCAGCTTCTTCCCTTTCTTCGTCCGCACAAACGTATTGAACCCAGAAGCGTTTGTCGAGGTCATGTTGTAAAGCATCGACTTTGACGCATCGCCGGCAGTTGAGAATGGCTGTTGCGTTGTTGATAACGATAGCTGTTCATAGAACGACTCCAATAGGGTGTTGAGCGACTGTAATCATCAATGAGATAACCGCAGATCAGCCTCTCGCGGTGCCTCCCAAGAAGACAGATGAGAACTTACATCATTGATCTCGGCCACAATGCCCCTTCGCTCTTCCACCATCTCTCCCACCCTATCCCCTCCTGTAGCAATGCTGCCTTCAAATAGCAGCGCAGGCAGGATATCTCCGCCCCATCGTTCCACCTGAGCCACAAACCGTTCGCACACTTCCAGAACCATACGAATGATCGAGGTAAGTGCGACGTTCGACAGCAGACTGCCTGTCACCAGTCTCTCCAGGTACGTCGTATGGATCGTCCGCAGCGTCGAGAAATCTAATTGTGACGTCTGTGGGTTCATCGATCCCGAGGCGGAGAGGCCAGTCGCCGTCGTCGATGACTGAGCGAATGTAGGTGCCGTACCATCTGCACTAGCAGATTTAGATAGCTGTCCACCAGTCTGTTGTCGCACAAGAGGTACCGCTCCGGTCTTGTCAAGCAGCAGACTTTTGAGTCGTCTAAACTCCACGTCTACCACGTCCGTCAGGATGTATCCCAGTATCGTGTCGAGGAACCAAGTCATCTCTCTGACGACTCCCCACCCACATCGTAGCAGCTCGCGGCGGACTTCGAGATCCTCTGCTGTACCTCCTTCGCCTAAGCCTGTCCATCTCCGCCTCGCTCGCTGGGCGTTCGATATCGACGCCCAACAAGTATGAATGCGGACGTGGGTTTTTCGTAGTGCGGACAAGTACGAGAACAGAGCAGCATAGACCTGTAGGTCGGCTGGATGCAGGAATAGATCGAGGGGCCATTTGACAGTGTAGTTCAAGATGAGGGGCGTGCCAAGTAGGAGGTCATCAAATGAGGTGATTTCGGTGGCGCTTGCTGAGATCGAAGACACATCTTTCTGGGTATGGTTCGTTGCGAGAGATGGGAGGAGAGGTCGTAGTGGACCAGAAGGCAGTTTGAAGCGAAGGCGGGATAAAGATGGATCGTGTTGTGCTGTTGTGCCTAGCGAAGCACGTAGAAGCGCGAGGTGCAAGTCTTGCTCGCGAATCATCGTCGAGGAACCCGCTCGTCCAGTTAAACGGGATACCTTGAGCCGCTCGATTTCTCGGATGAGAGAAAGAGTGAATTCTCCGTTGCGGAGTAGGAAGTAGTTGGCACTGATGGTTGTAAGCGTCGATGCCTGGATGATATATGCGCATATATGGAACTTACAGCGACTCGACGGCCTCGTCGACGTCCTTATATGTGAGGACGTTTAGCCACAGCCATTCGCTGACTGAGGTTCGAATCTCTGCAATGACATGGTCAAATTCGTACTGGTCCTGCGGCAAGACGCTATCGAGTAAGCGGGTATGCTCCATCGCAGCGGTACGAGGGAACTGCTTCTCCCACTTCGCCGCCTTCACAGTTCCGACCGCCCTCCCGACATATGAGATAGACTCTCGACTCTGAGCTGACACACAACCAGGCATTGCACCATCCGCAAGAGTGTAATCGGCCTGAGCAAGAGGATCCTTGTCAGAGAGGGACCCGTGGATCATGAACGCTTGTAGTTGGGTGACCCAGACGCGCTGGACAGCTTCAGCAAGTCGCGTATAAATCGACGCTATTCGATGTATGCCTGTGTTTGAACGAGCTAGAAGCATGTCGATGAGAGGTCCGGGGCGCCATGGTTGTTTCGTTTGCAAATCCTCGATCAATGTCTCGAGGGCTACCAGAGGCGCGTCCCACTCTGCAAACGTCGCTCGGATCGAAGATATAGGGACAAAGGATCCACCGGCTACGAGGCTGCTGTCGCGCTTGAGAACCTTTGCTTCTGTCTCGACGACGAGGTTTTCATATTCGTCCTTCAGGATCTTCTTGAGTGTTGCGGCTAGTACAGAGACATATCGCGAAGGTGATCGTGAGAGCTCTTGAGCGGCAGCCTTTATCCTCCTGTATCGCAATGCTATCTGAGCCAAAGATTCAAGACATTGTTGCTCTCCGGGATGGAGAAGAGGTGCGAAGGCGGGGTTGACGGTGTGATCATTGGGAAAGAGGGAGGACGAGTGGCCTGCAAGGACAAGGAGAACCTCTGCAATCATGAGTACCTTGTCCTGTCAACTTCGTCGGCCGGTGAAAAAAGACTTTGTGCTCACCGAGTTATGGTCCTTGCTCGTCGTAGCGAACGATGTGCTCGACGGCAACCGAAGGCGCGATTGGCGTGCCTGTCACGGGCCGAGGGTGACCGTACGTGGTTATCTGTGACAAGATTTGGGAACGGCGCCGGCATCATCGCCCGTTCACCGTAACGCTCATCATCTCGCCCACCGCCCACCCGACTCGTCTGTCAACGCCGCCGCCGCCGTCGAGCATGGCGATGAACTCAGACGACGAGTACGAAGCCACCACTCACCACCGCTCCTCGTCGTCCATCTCTCCCGCCGCACGCTTCAACTTCGACGATGCTTTCTCCGACACGGAAGATACGGCCGACTCGTACGAGTTCTCCGCCGCCGCCATCCGCGCAGAGCTCGAGAAGAACTTGAGCGCAGGACACGTAGAGGCTGAGGGAGGCTGGTCTATGGAACACGACTTGGACGATCTCATGACGAAGATCGGTTATGTCGATGGGAGCGAACGAGATTCGTCTGGTTTGCGTATTGACGCAGGATACAACGAGGAGCTCTCGCCGCCCACTCAGCAACCGCCTTCACCAGAAACTATAAGCACCTCATATCCCTCTGAAGATGATGTACAGTCTTTTGACGAAGTTAACCTTGCAAGCGAGTTCTCTTCTGTTAACTTGCAGTCACCTCCGGAGCCAGAGCTTGAAGAGCCTAAATTTAACCTGCACGAGCACACGCCGGAAGAGCACGCCCAGGAGGTGGATCATACCGTAGTACAGATAGATGCCTCTCAAGACCACCCTGAGCCCAATGTCGTGCACGTCGATTCACCCCCACCGCATATATCCTCACCGTCGCATACCACCGTCCGCAGCATGTCACCGTCAACGCCGCCTCACGACGAACAGATATCCTCCTCTACCCCGTCAACAAGTTCTCATCCTATCACTCCTCGCTCTACCCAAAGTACCTCCTCCCTACAAATGCCCTCGTCTGCATCTCTGCCCACTCCAACTTCAGCTGCCTCCGATGCCTCTACCAGTTCCGCCGCTACCGCTAAGCACAGGGTTACCCGCTCCGTGGGTCCCAGTATGCTCGATAAAGTTATCAGCAAGACAAGACCTACGTTCCTGCCACCAAAGTCCAAAGCCGAAGATCTAAAGCATCTAGCTGACTGGGAGACTATGATGAAGAAGAGCAGGATAGCCGGTAAGTCTAGTCGCATTCGCCCGTTCGTGTCCTTTGTAACAGTTGACCGATTCAGTCCGTTTCTGCCTCTCCACCCTCGCACCCGGATCTTGCTGCCCATTGACGATCTGGGGGCTTAGAGGAGAAACGACGTAAAGCTCTGCAAGACCGGCGGTATGCTCGTGAGAGACGAATAGAGGATTCACTGGTACATTGGGAACGCGAGATCTTACCGAACTGGAAGGTGGTGCATAAAGATCCGAGGCTACGAAAGCTGTGGTGGCAAGGTATACCGACGAAGCTACGCGCTACGATGTGGCAGAACGCAGTCGGGAACTCACTTGCGCTCAGTAAAGGTAAGATCGACCTTGTCTCGCTATCATTTCTGCCACTAATTTCATATATGCGTACAGATGCGTTTAAAGCATGTCTAGCACGAGCCAACCGAGCACTATCATCAGGAACGTTCCCAACAGCGATAACCGACCTAATAGAAGCCGACATAAAGTCCACCCTCCCCTCTCTACATCTCTTCGCACCAGGAACAGGACCATTATACCAGGACTTGAAGGACATGCTCTGTGCCTGGGTCGTCGCGCGGTCCGACGAAGGTCTTGGATACGTCCCTGGAATAGCCAAGGTAGCGGCTATGATTCTCTTGAATATGGCGCCTGCGCAGGGGTTCGTTGTTATGAGGAATTTGTTGGAGAGGCATTGTTTGAGGTCGTTTTATGGTGGGCAGACTTCGAAGGATGATGTGAGTTGATACAATGTTTTCTGGTTGAGTGGTTTCTGACGTATAATAGGTAGAGGCGTACTATCGGTGAATATTCTTTCTGACCGTTCAGAGGGATCCTCTAATGATAGTTGTCAGAATATTCGACACGCTCCTTGCGGACGGCATGCCGAAAAGTATGTACATACCCTCGCACCACCAAGTTCGAAATATACTCATTTCATCCTCGCAGTTTACTTCAACTTCAAGCAGCATCAAGTATCACCATCGGCCTATCTACCAGAATGGCTGATCCCTCTCTTCCTTGACCACCTACCTTTCGAAGCCTGCGCAAGACTATGGGACGTCCTGTTCCTCGAAGGGGATGCCTTTCTGTTCCGTGCGGCACTAGCCATTCTCGCCGTTCTCGAACCCCGATTATTCTTCCCTGATAAACAAGAGCTACTCGAGCTCCTTAGGTGCGCTCTCTATCCCTAACTAACACAAACACTTCCTGCTCACATAGATGTACACGACATTAATATTACAGAGCAGAGAACAAAGCCGCTCTAGACGTGGCAAAACGCACAGGGCTCGTCGCCACCGCCAAGTACGAGATATACGGTGTAGACGAGGAGACGCTGTGGGAGCGCCTGGATAGTATGGAGGATTGGTGGAGGGAGACGACGTGGACGAGACTGCTTCAGAGGGAGTTGCCGGACTTGTAGGGTTTGCTTTGCATGACATCCGTTTCCGTTTTTTATTCAGGATTGTTGCATTGTATGTACTTTTTGCATTGGGCGGGTTTGGCGAGGTGACATAGCAGGAGTAATTATAGTAACTACAATTAGAATGAGAGCATATTCCAGGCAGCTACTTGGCAGCAGTCACATCCTTAACTTGAAGACGAAAACACTCCGGCAACGCATCCCACACCCTCTGCATCTCCCTCTTCACACACTCCTCAAACGTCTCCTGCCCAAGCATACAATCCCACACCCACACCTCCTCATCCTCCAGATCCTCCTGCTCCGTCTCCTCCAACCACTTCAAACACCCCAACGCATCCGTCCTCATCACACCACCACCACTAACACTACCACCCAAACCATACTTCCCCGTGGAGAGATCGGCGAGATACCGGTCGACTGCTTTCGCGCAGTTCGTCACGCCGCCGGGGTAGTAGCTCCCGTCGCGCTTACATCCGAAGATTTTGGTTTCGCGGCTGATGGTTTGGAGTGAGGTGGAGAGGGTGTGCTGGAGGGCTTTTTCGCCTGCTATGAGGCGGAGGAGGTCGGGTTTCGAGAGGAGGTTCCAGCGGATGGGTACCAGAGGACTCGACAACGTTAAAGAACCTGTGGGTTCCCGATGGACGGCGTCGTTGGCGATAGCCAGCTCATAAAACGCAGCGGGCAGTATACTCGGACAGTCAAACTCCATAGCGAAGCGGATGGCAGCCGCCGGTTCAGGGAAGGAGTACTCCTCCAGTGGCTTCGCCTTCGGGTCTACATAGCCATACGGCCGAAGTATGGCCAGGACGTCTTTCTTCTCGTCTTGCCGGGCTAGCCAGTCTGCTAGCGTGAGCGGCCAGTCTTGGGTGATGCGCGTTGTGATTGCGGTGAGAACTGTGGTGGCTTTGTACTTTCGGGCGAGGGTGGTGGGGCCGTAAAGGCGGAGGGGGGTCTCTGGGTCTCTTGAGGTGAGTTTGAGGGATCTGTGTATGTAGTCAACTTGGTTAGTTGGCGGGTCTTCATAATGTATGTATGACAACTGACTTGATGTCGTACATCGCCCCGAATAGGACGGTCAAGTCGTCTGCATTAGGCTCGTTAACCAGCCTCTATACTCGTACCTCATACTAGAGTCTGCATCGTCAGAGAGACGGAATCGGGGTACACCGTCGTATTGCTCCTGGTCGTCTCCGGCCAACGTGAGTAGCACTCCAGAGCGCTCTGTCAGGACAGCACGATGGAGGCGGAAGATTAGCTTGTCTGATGACTTTGACGGTGCCGAGATGACGACGTCTCCGTCTGGTAGGTACAGCGATGGATGGTGTATTTCTTTGCATGGTGCTGTCTCTGTGTCAGAGTCTAGGGCCATAGTAGTCTGCGAAGTTCCGTTAGTCGTGGCAGCGAGTTGAGTGAGGATGATGACATACCTAGTGATGGCAATGAATGTTCGAGGACTGTTATGTCTTAGCAGGGGGTGGAATCTGGTGGGCGAGTATGCATTATGGGTTGTTTATATATCACTGACGGTAAGCGAGTATATAGTAAGCCTCATGGTTGGAACGTGGCCACGGTCCCATCCTCTTTTCCAATGCTAGCATAATTCTGCGATCGGGTAACGTACACGGTCATTAGTATTTTGATATTGGGACCTTCGCGTTCAAATTCTCTGTTGCATCTAAATTACTCTACATTGACGTGGCGCGGGACGAGACCAAAAGCAGCCATACAATGCCACTCACTAATACTGTACTCACTTCTCACGACTCCGTTTCGCCCTTCGTCTCTTCTGCTTCAAAGAAAGTCCTAAGCCAGTCAGCTTCCTTCACCATCTCCTCGATCGTCCGCGGTTTCCTATCTTCATCTGCGTCTACCTTCAACGGTTCAGCTCGAGATTCCGCCGTTTGTGCGAGTTCTCGAGGCAGCTCGCCCTCTGCACGTTCTAAAGCCGGATAGACCTCGTCATTCGAAGAGGCGAACCTATCGCCGCGCAGTTTGCGAGGTAAGAGATGGAAGTGAACGTGTGGGACGGTCTGTCCTGCTGATTTGCCATCCTGTTTAAATGATTAATATCTGCACTGCATCGAAATATTTACTCGTACCTGGCAAGCAATAGTCAACCCGTCCGCACCGTACGCCCTCTCGATGACCCTTCCAACATGCTGAACTGAGGACATCAACGCCGACAACTCTGACGCATCCAAATCCTGGAGACGAGAGACGACACGCCTTGGAATGACAAGGACATCTGAGTGTCGTATTTCAACACCGTAATTGGCCTCAAGATGGACGCATGTGAGTGGTACTAGTACGTACGTCCAGGCACGATGGGTTTCAAGTTGACGATGGCGGCGGTGAGAGATGTGCGATAAAAGGCTTGACGAGTGACCTCGATCGTCGAGAAGAGTACCTTGCTCATCGTGGGCAATGAGGTGCTCGTTGTGGCTCGCAATGAGCTCGAGCTCAAGCCGGCTGGGGGACCTGAGCGCTAATACGCACACGTGACCGCGAATCATCAACTTAAGTCTGTTCGAGGCTGTGTGAGGTTGCCTCTTTACCACCACGCTGCGGCTGCTGCTCTGGAAATGCAGTCGTAGGTGGTGATCAAAGAGGAGCACCGTCGTTGGTAAACAAGTTATCGACTGAAAGAGAATATTGCTTTTGCAATCGAAACCGTGTTGCTCGTTACGGTGTTGGTTGTAAGGCCTCAATTTGAAGCATGCCAATGATACCTCCTTCTACTCGCGGTACGATCTCTCTATGTTGTGTGAAAAGTAAATATGTGGCTTATTTCCTCCGTTTGTTCGCAGCTGTACCCAATACTCACCCAAAGACACCGAGCAGGATTGCGTTAACATCCATTACTAGTAACAACAAGGTCTCGCGATCACGCCGAATCTTGAGGATCCTAGGTCGTGATACACCTCGATGTCAGGTTAGGCATCCGTTCCTCTAAACAGATTTCACCGGTCGATATGATGCATGATATAGAGCCATCCCTCATGCAACGCCTGTGTCCGCTGTCTGCCTCACCGGCGGCGGAAAGTCCGTCTAAAGAGCCTAAAGTGAGCAAATCGACCGCTTCCTGCATACTACTAGTTTACCCGCTTTTAGTGCCGGTATACCATCGATAACAGACTCTCAAACGACGTTAGTCAATGAAGAACCGTCACAGAAGGAACCCTCTTCGTCTTCTTTCAAGCATATACGTCCACCCTCCGTAACACCCTCCGTAAGCACTTATAATATCTATATATCGCTGATCACTTATTAGATAGAAAACATAGGCCAAACGTAAACACGCAGACATCTCTTCTTCCGCTGATCATTCTAAACAATCGTCAAGGAAAAGACGCAAGCGAGGAGGGCCGGGCAGAGCAGATTCCCTTCAAGAGGCAGTCCGTACTGACCCACAGAACTTGCTTGAGCCTGAGCCTCCTTTTGCAAAACCGAAACCTCTCACCAAAACCGAAAAAGAGAAAATCCGTCAACGCGAGAAGAAGAAGCGCCAAAAGGCCACAAAGCAGCTCAAAGCCCAGAAACACCGCATCCATCTCGAGCAATCCGCCAAACAGGCAGAAAGTCTTGGACACAGCTCTGGGTTCCTCGTCCGCTTCCCTCTCGAGAGAGTCAGTGATCTATCCGGTCGCTCTGTGTCAAGGAACTTCAGGAAGGCTGATTTGGATTTGAACGAGATCGTCGAGGTGGAGGTTGATGAGGTGTTGCGCTGTGTGGAAGCGCGAGAGGTGTATGAGTGTTTGAATAGGCCTCTTTATTTCGTCAGTTGTTATCTCATTCATGGATCGAAACCTTGTGATGCGATTGATATTGAACTCTGCACCAGGATCAGACTTGCGCAGAGAGAGTGGAAGCTCTGAAACGAAGCTCAGGTCTGAAAGGGACCGCGCAAGTGGCTTCGCTGCTCTTAATTCATCAGATACCCCCGCCTGGTGCAGCAAAGGTGCACGCACAATCCCCAATCCTCAATTCAACCGTTCTGGACGCCATAGAACACGTCCTAAAAGACACTAGAGAACCTCATCACATGGAGTCGTCGCAGAACTCAGAGGACAAGATCAAGTCCCTGTTCAAGCCGGTCTTGCAGAGTCTTGGGTTGGATGATATCCTCGTGACGAAGTATGTCCTCCTCATCTCGTCTTTAATGGCTGCTATGCTATAGCTTGTACTCAATGCTAACTGGGATACGTAGCGGCTTCGCATGGAGAGAGCAGATACCCTTGCGATCGACGATCGACCTCGCAACACACGCCTACGCACCAAAGTCTGACGTAGCCATCATCCAACTTCTCCCCTTTCCCTCTTCATCCCCCAGCTTCTCTTCCTCGCCATTCTCTCCCCAGAACACAGAAACCGCCAAAATTCTAGTCATCTTCGAAGCCTATTCAAAGTGCGGCCAGAGCCACACAACCCCTGATTCGAACCGCGCCGACCGCGTGCGTCTGCTCATCCAGGGGTCATACATCTCGCGGAAGGAGTCGAAGCCTGCTGTGGTATTCTATTTGACGCGGGACAAGCAGATGGAAACGATACTTGTGTTCCCACAGTCTCAGGAAGCGGAAGGCGGCGGATGCAAGGTATGTGGCGTGTTGGGTTGCGTCGAGGATGTGTGAGAAAGCTGATGATGTGGCGTGATGATAGTTTTGTTATTATGTGGAGAAGAGGCCTTTCTATGAGGAGGCTTCGTGGGTTAACCTGCTGTGCCAGGTTATCAACCTCGTCTGGGCACAGAGGCAGCGAGATTGCTGAGTTGCTGTTGCTTGCAAGGTACGCATCATATTAGATTCAGACAACACGTTGGAAATTGAATTAACGGAGATTAATGGTATAGAGTGCCGATTCGTCTAGAAGCGTTACGCGTCAACTTCTCTGTCAAGACATGAACCTTGGTTGGGCGCAGAGATCTAGACATGTACAGATGAGTCACCTTGCGGCTTATTCAAGTTTTAGACACAGTTGCATCTGCATATATCATCCATTTGCTCCGCCGGCTCGGTGTCAATCGCCTTTCGTTTTCGCAGATTGGGGAAGACGAATATTCTCAGATACGCATGTTTCTTTGCTTCGTCCTTCGAAGATCCAACCATATTATTGCATTCAATGAGTAACGCCCATGCTGACCAGCCCGTCTCGCAGATACACGCATGTCAGACCCGCCGATATGTACAAGTTTCCTGCCTCGCATCGCGGCGCGTCGTATGGTAAAAGTAGTGTCGCATTCGTACGATTGCAAACCAATGTCAAGCTTGCGCGTATCGCTACAACATTCCTACCATCGTAGTGGCTTTGTCTCATGCTCCCCCGTGCCACTCATCAGTACAGCTCAAAACGCACGAACGTGCCCCAAATCCGGTTTAACGATCGTCGAGGCTCTTGACGACGGGGATACCAAATATTTGGTGGTCTTCGAAGCTTATATGAAGGCTGGCACAGAGCTGAAACAGCGTGACTGCTCATTCAGGGTCTTATGTTCTGACCAAGGAATCCAAGCCTTCTTTGATGCTCCCACCCCTGACTATAGATAAACATAGGGGAGCCATTCTTGTGTTCCCACAGGCAGAAGCAGGAGCAGCGGACGGATGCAAGGTACGTGTTGAACCAACACGCAACTGCGACCGAGCTAATGGATGAAACACGGTTCTGGATTTCGATGTCATGCAGAGAAGTAACCTTATTGTCCAGAAGCGTCATGAATCAGTTTTCTATGTCAGCTCATAGCCCTTGTTTTTGCACGGTGAGATGGTGAATTCCCTCGCTGCCCATCTTGGACGAAGCTGCTCTTCAAGTTGATATTCCACCTGCCATTGGCGCTCCGGTGCAAGTCCATTTTCGTTTCCTGAGATCGAGGGAGGATGGACTTCTCGGATGTGCCTCTTTCTTAATCGCTATCCAGAGCCTTACGCCCTGACGAAAATCGTGGGATAGAATGTGACTGTTTAACGTTCAACACGGGCTCACGTGTCGCGAAGACGGTCGCAGCCTGAGTCGGTGGTAACCGACTCGACTGGGAAAACCCCTATGGAAATCGTTCGTGCGTTCCCACAGGCAGGGACTGCGGACGAATAATGCAAGGTACGCCTCGCGTTGAGCCGAACCAACTCCTCGGTGTCATCAGACTAACGGATTTCAGCAATCAGTCGTGGCAATATTATATGAAGAGACGACTCCTCTTTCTGGTCAGTTCTCGATATCAATGTTATCACCCTTGTCTTGACCCGTAGCTGATACATTCCCCCGCAGCTCGCTTTGGACACGATTGCTTGCAGGGTACGCATCGGTCGAGTCAACGCGTCGGTGCAACCAAACTGACGGGTCCAATGAACAGTTCCATCGTCATGTCGAGAGGCAACCTTATTGTTCGAAAGCATCATGAATCAGCCTTCCATGTCAAACCTTGTTTGCGTACGAGGAGGTAAATAGCTGAGTACCCTCGCCATCCTGTTCTAGACCAAGTTGCTTCCATTTATTATGGTTTTCTTCGTCCCCGGTGCCGTGCACGGTCACGGCTCTCGATCTGTCCTCATTTCACTGGATGGAAGTGTTTTCGGGGATACGAATTTCTCTTTGCCTCGTCCTCTGAAAGATCAATCCATTTATTTGGTTGTCCATATTTTGGCTATATTTATTCCGTCGTCATATATTAATCATGATCGGCACCCTGTTATCAATCCGCGTTCATTTCTGCAGATAGAAATGGGGCGTTCTCAGATGTGCTGGGATCCTTTCTTTGCTTCGTCCAGCCGAACTCAATGTATTCAGAGAGTAACACATATGCTGACTATTTAACTTGCAGATACATATATGTAAGATTCATGGATATATATGTAAGTTTCCCATCTCGGCGCGCGGCGTCGCGTAGACAAAATGGTGCCGCCGTCTCACAGTCGCAAACAAATGAGCTCGACATGCCATGAACTGTCAACGATATCTAGGGAGTCTGTGACATGTCGTGCCAACTCCGATTCATCATTGTTGCCAGAATTCGAAGCTTTTGGTCACGGGCCACTTTTTTTGTACTTCCTAACGTTCAAAAGTCCAACTGCAGTCTCATTTTCTTTCCCTGCTTTCTAACATCCCAACGCGCTGCCACCAGGTCGGTCGCTGGACTCTCAGCTTCACCGCATTGCTGCGCCAGGTCTGACAGGAATTCTACATCTCTCTAATTATTCTCTGGCTGTCCTGGACAAAAATGCAATCCTCGCCTACCCCTAGTTTGTGCTCGGCAAACTCGTTCTCGACGATGCACTGATTTGCAAAAATTCACCATTACAGTGACAAACCCGAAGGGAAAGACCATTGTCCCCAAAGCTCTCCGCAAAAGTAGAACGTCACGCCAGCTAGACAAGGTCTTCGAACGGGGTGGACCCAAGCCTCAGGTGCGTGGCTATTCCCTTCAATAACCCTGGTATTCGTATGCCGGTGTTGTTGTGGAGCTACCATTCATATAGTAAAATGTCTTGTATATTCGCGCACAGAAACGCACCACGGTCAATCTAAAGTAAGCAGTCTACTATTCTTGATTATAGGTTGGTCTGACAAGATCCACAGTCTCCCAAGTCATTTACATATTTCTCCGTCTGTGGCTCCTACCGGACTGCCCGCCCCGGAAGAGTCAGCTTCGCCCTCACTCGGTGTATCAGTTGCTTCTCCTGGGAAGGCCAAGGTCAGTTTCACTCATCCGCGATTTGGCTCGATCCTCATTGTCGGAATTTTGTAAGGCCAAACGTAAGCATCAAGAAGTAGTCGATCCGGATGACTGCGTATCGACGCTACCGCCTCGCAACAAGAAACACAAATGCGATGTAGAGCATCATGCTACCTTTTCACTCACCAGTGGGCCTTTACAACAAACATCCGACCAGGCGCTCATGACGAGTGATTGCAAGAAGCAGCGTTGTCGCAAAGGGAAGCGAAAAATGTTGGTCAAGCGGGACGGGTCAGCATCAGATAATGTAACGGGATTCAAAGTTGGGTTTCCTCTCAGGAGAGTGCGCGACTTACCTGGGGGCTCTGTCTACAAGAGCTTTAGGGCCCGCGATCTGGCTTCCAACAATATCGTTGCCGTGACCTTAGAAGAACTCATGAGGTCTCCTGCAGCTCGTTTCAAGTCCGTATACGAATTATCGCGACGACCTCTATACTTTGTTCGTCATTATTTCCCGCCTTGGTTTTCGTTCTCAATGCTCATAGTCCATAGAATCCTGATTGCGCCAAGAAGTTAAACGATCTCGTGCGGAGCTTGCACGGGACGACCGCTTCTGCGATGCTCAAAATCGGGGTGGGGCTTTCGCCGTCCGATACGCTTCCCGTATTGAACATGTGTGTCCTGGAGGAAATAGAGCGCGCCATGAAACAAACTCGCAAACCTCATCGTCTAGAATCCTCCCAGAACTCTGAAGACACACTCAAGTCCTTGTTGAAGCCGGTCTTACACAGCCTTGGCTGGGGAAATATCGTCGTCACCACGTCTGTATTCTCTCTCTTTCCATTTCTCAGTGCACTGACCTACCTTTTCCAATTCAGCGGATATTCATGGCGAGAGGCAATAAGCCTCCGATCCAGTGCAGACGACGGAACTCATGAGTACTCTCCAAAGTCGGATGTGGCTATCCTGGACGACCACGGGGAAGATACCATCGAAACCGTACTGCTTCTGTTCGAAGCTTACTCCGAGGCGAGTCAGAAAAGGTCCACGCCCGATGAGGATCGCACGGATAGAGTGCGACTCATTCTCCAGGCCTCGTATCTAGCGAGGAAATATTCGCGTCCTTCCGTTGCGTTGTATCTTACCAGAAACAATGATATGGAGACGATAATCGTCTTCCCAACCGGAGGGAAGTCGGAGGGCGAGGTATGTTTCTCTGACAGTGCTGGGAACAACGGCTGCATCATGATGTATCGCTTTCAATTTACAGGGGTTCCGGTATTACTCAGAAAAAGAGCCCTTTTATTCAAAGGCGTCGTACGTCAACGTTCTGGCGCGGGTAATCAACCTTGTGTGGATACACAAAGCCCAACGTTGAACCTGGTTGTTCAGCTGCCGCTGTCACACTCCTTATAGTATACTCCTCGTGGTGGCTGTTGAACAGCCGCGGACGCATATGCTTGAACATTGCTCATACAGTCACTCCTTATTCTTTCTCCGTCATCACATCCAAAAGTTGCTTAGACCACCTTCCATTAACCTGTTATACTTATTGTTAATGCTGGTTATTATCGTTTTATGCTTATTTGTTAATGTTGGTTAATACCGTTGGTATCTTCACTTCTAGTGTCCTGTACCCACGCGAACTGTCCTGTATCTTAGAACCACCCAGTAGCTATAGCCCCCCACTCCGCCCCACAAAAGTACCAGAGTATGCTCAACCCGATGTATCCCTTAATACTGTACAATCTTCGTATTCATGTGCCTTGAAGGCTTACATGATCCTGTGTCTATAGGGCCTCTCAGGCTCATGGCTTTGCGATACGGGAAATGTTGTCGATGACGATGTTCGGAACAGCACAACCTTCCACCAGTCCTCGTCTGTCTTTGGAGGCCATGCGTACCACGAACTAGACTTGAGCGATGCAAACCGGGTATATATCGAAGTATTATGGATGTAACAAGCGGGTTGTCAAATATTGGATGCCTACCCGTAAGGATTTTTAGGATTTAGGGCACTCTAAACGTCTTCGGAGAATGAACTGTGTGATGGGACCGTCCTAGCGGGGTTTGAGGTTTATTGCCCGAAGTGCATGCCGCTGGGCCGTTTGCTTACATAATTTGATCATCTAGATAAATGCACTACCATCAGCGCATCACCAATGCCGTTGCATGCCGTTGCACTTGTCGCTGTCTAAACCGCTCCCTAAAGCTAGAATCTGTGTCGGTCAAGCTTGGCCTCCTCAGATTCAAAGGTTTAGAGAGACTTGTTTGAGCCTCGGCGCTTACACACCTCACCTTCGGCGTTGACCTGATGTGCACATAGGTAGACGTGGTGGCCCCTTTGCGGCCACAGAATGAGTTTCGGGACGAAGTATTTCGAGAAACAAATCTGCCAGGTAAGTTCGATACCTCCTGACAGTAATATTCGTGTGATAGCTGACTCCAAAGGGCTGGACATGATCCTATGCACGCTCTCAGCAGTGAGACGCGGCGGTAGCAAGATACTCATTGAACGGGGTAAGCTCACGTCTAATGCTGTGGGTTATGTGTACCATGCCATACTCGCAGTATCCAGTAAGTGATCAGTCGATTCTCCACATCCATTGATGACCACAATCCACGGGGATGCATCTAGTCCTGATTCGTTCGGTGAATGATAGCATACCGATAAACAATCAGATTAGGTATTCGCTGATATATTCAAGAAAATATTTGTCGCACGAGACGAATTCATGCAGGCCACGGTGACTGGTCTGGCTGGTAAGTCCAATCGGCCATTCACCGTTAGCTCGCAGATTATCGAAAATACGACGTGGGCGATAACCCCATCTTGTAAAGGGGTGGGGAGAGGGCATACACACAAGTAAGCCGTTTATTAGGTACTACTTACACGATAGAGAGGCGTTCGACACGATACAACTCAACTCCCCAGGCCAGCGCTTATCTTCGCGGTCCTGCGGCCAGTGCGCTTCTCGCCGTAACAGCACCTCTGAGTTGAAGGACCTTCTCAATTCTCAGAGATCTCGCACTGACATGCCATAGTATTTGTAAACGTAGACGTACTGCGAGTGATGTTGTACGTCTACGTAGTACTGACTTCTCCATACAGACTCGATGATGGCAAGACTCCAACAACAACTCCGAGTCGAATGACTCCGGCTGGACTCCCACTTCGCCCAATCCTTGCCTACAGGCCCAGAATTCGCGAAGTCCCTTCTCGCCTGCTTCCTCGGCGCATGATTTTTGATACCTGACCTACACGCAGCTCTTTCGCTCCGCTATGTTGTATTCAGAGGCTTGCCTTGCTTCAAGCCTTCAGCCGTCTGGCACGACCGTACTAGTACGTCGCTCATACAGTCCAGAACTATCAAAACTCATGGCTACTTCATATTCATCTATTACTTGCGCTTTAGTGTCATATCTACGAATAGTTCTACGATGAGTTCCTACTAAGTTAGTAGTATACGCTAGGTAGAGTACGGTAGTAGTCGAAGAATTGCAGATCGCTTTAATATGAAGCGCTTCTTCGTGCCGCTAAACAATCAATTCGGCATCCGTTACTGGCGTCTACTGGGTACTCGGACACACTGGGTAGTCGGACACTCCCCCCATGTAAGGTCGTTGTGTATATCTATCGCAAATCGGGATAATCCAAACGATTGTATGGCATGATTTTCATATTGTAGCCCATTTTCATCAGCCCCCTCGCGTGCTAGCTAGTGAATCGACAACCATCAACCGAACGATGGTCTCGATCACCCAAAAAACACTAAGCGCTTTCACTACCTCAGGATTGTTTCGCTCATAGCTCGGTCTGTCCAGCGATTTAACATCTGAAACGTTGGGATTGGTTGATTAAATATATGAAGCTGAACGTGGTATATTTATTTTATGCCAAACGTTTGAGATGACTTAGGAGAGTGCTCGCAATTGGCATGACATTTGTCCGGCACCACCAGAGCAGCCGCAGGAGTAATAAATTCATAAACTACGTATACAATCATGAATAGAAAAAATTAGTATAGGATATGCTTCTCAATATGTATCGGTACCTTCCACAATTATCCGTGCATTTTACCAAATTTTATGTTCAGAGTTATAAGCATATCTGGTAGAATATGCACCGAGATAGTGACTAGCCCGAAATTAGCATGCTACTCACCAGACGGCCTAGACAAAGCAATAATTCACCGCATATACTGCAAATAAATGGTATCCAAGTATTTTACGGCCCTCTCTTCATCTCGTTGCGAGGCATAAGATGCGCATGGTAGGAAACGATGCCTCAACAGCGTCGCAGAAACTGTCCGGGCGCCAAGTCTACGCGCGTAGATAGGCAGTGTCCGACTTCCCAGTTTGGGATGATTCTCGAGTTGTTCTCGTAGAATATTCATAGTACGGCTGCTACGTCCACGATAGTAGCAAAAATATTTACACATGTACAAGAAATATATGGCTACATGATGGTACCAAATTTACGCTTGAAATATCTCTAACGTTTTGTGTAGTCGCTCCTGATTGCTTAAGTGTCCGACTACTAGGTAGACGCCAGTAGTTGTGCCAATCGGAAATGGGCGTCAACATATGTTCAGGCGGAGATTTACATTTAGAGGTCTCTAAATCCTAAAAGCCTTACGGGTAGGCATCCATTGAGTACGGTCTTCTAGAAATGAACAGACAATGTTACGATGCTAGAATGCGATAGTGGTGCTGTGGTATCGGATATTATGAGTGGATGAACAAAGCTCGGGTATGTGGTGTGGTGAGGTGTAGAAGGTTCGGTTGTATGGTGCGCGATTAACAAGAAAACACAGAGGAATAGAGAACAAAAACCGGGAACGCGAGGAAGGGGAGAAGGGGGTATGGATGAAATGAAGAATGAAGTGTATCACCAAATATGTACGTATAAAACCGAATGCAAATGCGAAGAGCGCGTGATTATTAATGTGGAGGTTGTGGAGGAGGGCTACAATGGGAAACGAAAACAAGGGTGGGCAAGATGCAAAAGTCCACTGGGTAGGTGTCACCATTACTTTAAGAATACGTATGCTGTTTGAACGTGAACGCGCATGAAGGGTGTCGTAAGGGGGTATGTTAACTAACTAACCGGGAAGAAAACAAGAAGGAATATGTCATGGCACAAGACGTAAAAGGTCATAAACGGCATGGGGTGTATGCAAGATAGTAACCGTCAAGAAGCGTGCAAATGGCGAGGTGGGTGCATATAACACATGTAACGCGAGAAGTGTTGGGGATTAGGATCGCACAGTAATTTTGAATTGTTTGTTGACCGGGCGTGAAGGATTTGAGGGGGCATAGTTTGTCTTAAGACGGAAGGCCGTGTCCTACACGTTCAAAAGGATGGAGTAAGATTCAACGGAAAGGGCAAGTGAGTCCAGTGGGTCCTACTTACGCAGTTGGGTATCTCGTAAATCGATAACGGTATCAAGGTCGTTTACCGGTGTACCACGACAAGCTCACGGTACCAACACCGTTGATATGTACTGCCGCATGTATGCGACATACCTACAAAATCGGCCCGGCCGAAAAACAAAGGGGCACATATTTACGTCAATGACCGAGCATGTGAAGAAAGGTGAAAAGAGACAAGATCAGGGGGCGTACATACCGTATCAGCGACTTCTGCACTCCGAAAGTCCACGTGAAGATCGCCATTGGGCACGCGAGTGATCTGGTTAAGCTCTCCAAATGACTAGGGTTTACAACGTTTATGTGACAGAAAAAGATCAGCGAACTGGAAAGATGAGATGAGATTTGCTGGGTGGGGACCTACCTCGCACCACTGTCGTAAATGATCGTACCGTCTCTGATCGCCCGGTGTGATACCGCTCACGATCAACTTCCGTTTCTTGCGAGCCTTAGTCAGAGTGAGCACGGAGTTATTCGGTATTCGGGCGAGCGGTATCCGTGCTGAAGAAGTAGGCTGTTTCGCAAGCATCTTCGTACACCCAGGTGGGTCGTTCATATGTGAGGCGTCGGGTGATAGAGACCAGAGGGATCGCGAAGGCCGCGAGACGGTTGAGGATGTAGTAGTTGACTTTGTGGCAGGTCGCCCGTACCTCGAGGGTACGCCGCTGTTGTCAGTGTCAATGGAGAGTCTGGTGTGAGTGGTTTCTGAGG
The DNA here is from genome assembly GCA_037040455.1 of Irpex sp. P115-07. Classification (NCBI taxonomy): domain Eukaryota; kingdom Fungi; phylum Basidiomycota; class Agaricomycetes; order Polyporales; family Irpicaceae; genus Irpex; species Irpex sp. P115-07. The sequence goes on from JAXQGX010000008.1 coordinate 19,124, forward strand.
ATCGCGTGACGGTCGAAGAGGTGCTCGGACGTGGTAGGCGGGTAAATTCTGCCCGTGAGGCTTCGCTCGCAGTGGAGAAGTGGCCCATGACACTCGGTGGTTTCACTGGCACGCCCCAATTCGACGTGGACGAGGCGACGGTAGTCGCGTCTGATGTTGTCTCGCGTGCCTGCCGTTGAGCAAACAAAGCCCCAGCCAAACTAGACGTGCGCCCGGCTTGAAGCGAAATGCGACTTTGCCTCTTAAATATCGAAGACGACGTGCGTGGGGGACTTGGACTCGGACTTGTTTCTCGCGTGGGATTGGTCGACGACCCTGAGAAAGTACGCGCTTGTGTGATGCCTCGCGCCAACGTTCGCAGTGACGACGGCGGCGTGAATCCGTTTGGGAGAAGGCGGGATTTGCGGGGAGTCGGGGGCGGGGAGCTGAGGTCGACGACCTCCTGCTGGCGGACACGCTGCAAACGACGACGAAGGGCGCGTCGGTGTCGTTAGTTAAGAGAAGATCACGTGAAGTGTCACACTCACCTGTGTGACCGTGTCTGTCGCTTTGGCGGGCGGCAGGCTTTTGCCTTCCTCGACGAACACATAGCTGTCCTCGATATCTTTGTCATCGGCTGGCGATACTCTTTGAACGTTCAGGTGTGGATAAGCCAAGTATGCGTGGCTGTCTGTCTTCGAGCTGCTCGGTAGAGGCATCTCGGTGTCATGGCTGTCTTCAGAGCAATTATCATCTGCAGATCCAGTCGACTGACGCTTCTGCTGGTCCTGCACCCATCGCTGGATACGACTCGAACTGCGGCGGAGAGGACGCATCGCGAAACGTTGTCTTGCAGGAGCGATGGATTCAGCAGGGGTAGTTTGTGTGGCAGTGCGTTGTGAGCTCGCGCCTGTTGGAGTTATAAGAAGCAGAATTCCGAGTAAGGCGGGGTTTAATCATGATATCTGTAAACGCAACACACGTACCTTCTACGATGGCGTTTTGTGGCATCGTGTTATGATAGTTAGGAACGTTGGGCCTTGGGCAAGATCAAATAGTTGTTCGGGGTGGGTATACGGACTGAAAGAGGCGTCCGGAGATTCGAATGGGTGTCGTAAAAAAGCAGATATATATGTGTTCCTAATGGTCGTCAAGCGTGCTCTTCTTTCTTAGTTCTAACAGGCGGCGTCGTCGCGTAGAGTTTGATACAGTACTCGAATTATGAGGACATCTGGCAGGATCCGCGTCCGAGTCTTCAGTCTTCCCTGCAACGGCAGGCGGGGACAGCTGGCAAGACGAAAGAAAGAAAGGAAGGACAGGGGGAAAGGAAACAGACGCAAAGCCAATAATATATCTCAGGAAAACGAGGTTTGTCAATTTGACGTCCTCGGTAGCACCGTCCGGTTGGTTGGGGAACGTGGTCAGTTTCATCGTTGCCGCCACAACCGCCGTGCTCGTCGATATTGATGTCGAGATCCAGAGATCCATCCCTGGGTTTTAGCACGTCTCGCCCGAAAAGTAGCGAGACGTCCAACAGTTCAGTTCGAACACTCCGCTCACGGTTCTCTGGAAAGTACCCGCCGGGCCATGCCCGTGGCGAGTAAACGGAGTACTTGCATGCTTTCTTTGTACTCCTCGAATTCTGTTTTCTGTCGAAGGAATATACCTCGAGGTCTCTCACGCGACGTTTGTCTATACTCAGATATCACATTGTAGCCCAATAACCAGAAACTCCGCGGTCCTCGTCCCATGATACCACACCACGATTCCTTTTAGCTTGCTCTGCTCTCACGCCCCCGCCTCGTGGAAGCGTTGCCTTGAACGTGTCGACCCTATCTATTGCCGAGCCTGATGTTCGTACAGATTCAAGCTGCTGCGATGAACACGATGGGTTGATGACGCCTTTGTGACGCCTCGTATTGGACGCATTTATCTTATCAAGGGGGCATGTCGCTGCGGCAGCACAGCCGAGTCGACTAGAAGTGTAATGTGATCGATGTGTACTTCCTACTTACATGGATCGGCCCCTGGCCCTGGCAATGCCTCCTGGCGTCGGTGCCGTCGACCCTCACAACTGGAAGCCCGCTGCCGCCGCCGTTGGCGTCGAAGGCTCAACTCAGCCAACGACATCTGAGAAGGAGCGGGCTTTCCCGCTAGTGATTCTGACATTCCATAACACTGGGTCAGCCCCCTATGCACTCGCTTAGCCATCGCGCCGTATATATACGACTGGAAAACTCACCACAAACTAGGTAAACAGCCCTTTGGTCTCTGGAGCACACAGCCTTGCGCGATTGATATACACCCGGTAGGATTGGGACAATATGGATACAGTTCAATCTATCTATCTATCGCATGCATCAATGAGCGTGCAAGCGTACATGTCCAAGATCAGCTTCCCTGCAACATGTAAACGGAGAGCGCTGCTTACAGTATTACTCACACATATGATAACTTGGCACGCCTCCCCACGTCGAGTGGATGTCGAGTGGGTTATGAGTCGCTCGCCCCCTCCCGACTGTGGGTGAGCTGCCTGACGATATCCGCGGCCATTTGAGAGAACAACGGCGCCGTGGGAGTCTGCCGGTACCGCTGCCACAAGAGAAACGTCAACTGGTCTTGGTCGTTATCTCCACTATCTCCTGGTCCATTCTCAGTAGAAGGAGCAGCAGCATCAGTGGGTTCTTCGGCGGCCGCGTCCAGAAGCGTGACAAGTTCCGTATCCACAGGCAAACTGCCCAAGAACTTGATCCCCTCCCTCCTAGCCATCTCCTCCCCACCACCCGTCGAGAACACATTGCTGATCTCCCCACAGCACGGACAGACGTATCCGCTCATGTTTTCTATTAGGCCGAGGAGGGGGAGGGAGACGGCGCGTGTGAAGGAGAGGCATTTCATGGCGTCGAGGAGGGCGACTGCTTGCGGGGTTGTTACTATTACTGCGGAGAGGCGGGGGTGGACGGGGGCTAGGTGTTCGATGAGGGAGAGGTGTTCGTCGGATGTGCCTGTGGGTTGAGTGTGAATGAGTATGTGAGATCACGGAGGATCGTAGGTGGAGGCTAAGAGAGTGGGTCATGTCATGGCGACGTAGAGCATTGCCAGTCGTGCTAGCGTGATCATAACTTGCACATATGTCTATGTCGGGATGCATGGACGCAGAACTGAAATGAAATGAATTCAGACGTACCAGGAGGAGTATCAACCACCAAATAATCCAACTCCCCCCACCGCACATCACTCAAAAACTGCCTAATCATAGCATTCTTCTTCGGCCCCCTCCACACAACACTATCCTCCCTCCTCTTCAACAAAAACCCCACACTCATACACGCCAGTCTTCTCTCAGCTCCATCCGCATACACCGGCACCCACCCGTCGCTGCTCTGATGCACCGGGTGTCCGTCAAGTCCCAACATACGTGGGATAGAGGGGCCGGTGAGGTCGATGTCGAGGATGCCCACGCGGGCTGTGGAAGAGGAGGAGCGCAGGGTGAGGGCGAGTTGGGTGGAGATGGAGGATTTGCCGACGCCGCCTTTTCCGGAGCAGACGATGATTATGTTTTTTACATGCTGAAGGCGGCGGCCGACTGGGGTATCTGTGAGTGCGGCCATTGCGTCAAAGGGGTCAGTCGTCGTGGAGGACGATGAAGAAATGAATGAGAGTCATGTCGAGACTCGAGATGAGATGACAAACCGATGAGCAAGCAAGTGTGGGATGGATTTTCGGCGGTTTTTTCACGGATACCTTGTCTCGAAAATATTGCTAAAATAAACTCGTCACACCGAAACTTCGAACATGAGAGCTGTTGTATGTGTAGAAATGCATGGTTCAAGCATGTAGAAGAATACATCGATAGCAGCAGTACCAAAAACAGGAGAACAGTACGGCGACCAGACAGATACCCGCCTCACATCCCATCTATATCTTGAACAGTTCCGGTTTGTGGTACCTTCGCATTCATCATCAGCAAACAGCCAAGATTGAGATTAAGTTCAGTATCAGCAGACCAAAGGAGAGAACCGTGGCTTACATCTTGCATAGCCTCGCCATGAGCCCTCCGAGCTGGATCAACGTGCCCACACCTTCCAAGATGCGCATATGCGTGAACCCGATCTCTTTGATGTACTCCAGCTTCGTGTACTCCGGTATCCTAACCCATCCCAAAACAAACGAAGTGAACATGCAGTTAAGTCAGCTGCTGCCTCACAGGCTACACAACCACACAAAAAACCAAAAAAGCAACTCACTCATCAAAAGTCTTCGTCACCCGAAAAACAGTAACAATAATGTCCACCGCACTATACCCCTGATTCCAAAGTTCACCGAGCTTCTCCATCGCGCCCTCGATGTCGCCCTTCGTGCAGGCGCGGATGATGGCCTGGACGACGACGGGGTGCGGCTGGTCGCAGACTTTGAAGACGTTGTCGCCGGAGACGAAGCCGAAGCCGGAGTGTGTGGATTGGAGGTTGTTGATTGCTTGGCGCATGTCGCCTTCGGCGGTGAAGATGAGGGCTGTTAGGCCGTCGTCGTTGTATTTTACCTACATCGAGTTGAAATAAGCATATGAGGAGTACAATGAATAAGAGAGGGAGACAGACCTTTTCGAATTCGCATATCTCCAAGAGCCGTTTGAGGATCTCTGCATCGCGCAGTTTGGCGTAGCGCAGGATAGCACAACGACTCTGTATGGGCTCGATGATCTTGTTTGACATGTTGCACGCCAGAGCGAAACGGGTCGTGTTAGAGAAGATCTCCATTGTTCGTCGGAGGGCTTGTTGCGCTCCAGGTGTCATGCTGGTCCAGGAGACTTCGATTGGTATCCTGTAGCTGAGGGTTAAGAGATGACTCACCTGTCTGCTTCATCGAGAATGACAATCTTGTGTCGGCCGGGTGGGAGTGTCACTTTCTTTTGGGCGAAAGCTTTTATTTTGTTTCGGACAACGTCGATACCTCTGAGATGCCTGCATCAGCCTAGGATATTTGATGCAATATGAGTCTGACCACGCACCTCTCGTCTGATGCGTTTAACTCTAGCACACCCTCTTTGTATGCATCCCCTAATAGCTGGTGCGCCAAGCAGTGTATACTCGTCGTCTTTCCTATACCTGGCATGCCCTTCAAGTCGGTCAGACCAGGTCAAGAAAAATTACAATGAGACTCACAGAGATAATTATATGTGGGCAGTTTCCATCTCTCGCAATGACCTTTAGTCGTTCAATCGTCTCGTTATTACCAACGATATCGTCGAGTACCTGCGGCCGATACTTCTCGACCCTACCACACCATTAAGTAACACTAACAACTAGGAAGGTTCCTCAAGACATACCAAGGCAGCTCGTAAGGTACATCCGCCGAATTCCCGTTCGCCGGTGCTTTCCCTTTGCTCGATGAGGACGCCATGCTGGCAGAAGTGTAAGTCGCGTAGATCTGGGATGGAATCTGGGATGAACGCGTCTCACTTCGCGTCGCGTCACACTAGTGTGACAGAGGCGTCTACGCTTGACATCATCTCGGTCAATGCCGACGCCTACACTCGACCTACCCTCACAGTACTCTCATGTCGACTCCTACTAATGTCAAAATGTGCGTTTTCATTCACTCTGTTAGGTGCAATAACTGTTTATAATGTCTACTTTTTAGTCTTACAGTTGGTTCTGCTGCTGGATCTATCCGAGAGTTGTTTGCGAAGATAAAAGCCATCGACGCGAAGCATGGCAAGTTCGACTTGGTACTGTGTACGGGAGACTTCTTTGGACCGCCGAAGGACGATGGGGAAGAGTACGGAGAAGGGGATGAGGTTATTCAACTGCTGAGCGGGAGTTTGGAAGGTGCGTCCAAGGAATACCACAAAGCTTGCAATATCATAATGATTCGGGAATGACAGCACCCCTGGAATGCTTCATCATGCAAGGAGAACACTCGCTACCCCAACCCGTCATCGAAAAGTTCGCAAAGACAGGCGGCCAACTTGCGAATAACGTCTTTCTTCTTCGTGAGTACCACCTTATACACCTGACGGACTCAGCAATAACAATTCCAGACAAGTCGGGTGTGATGACTACAGCGCATGGCCTACGAATAGCATGTCTGGGTGGTATCTACGACGCTAACCTGTACTCTGCGTCTGAATCAGTGCACGTACGTCTCACCCAATATTACGCTCATATTCAGGTTGCTAATGACGGTTATCAGGGCTTCACGTCACCATTCTTCACAAGCCCAACCGTCGAGAAACTCCTCGCAAACACCCTCACAAAATCCACCTCCCCCAACAAATCCTCCTCCTCCTACACCTCCCTCGCCTCAATCCTAACAACCACAACCCCCTCCCAACACGTCGACATCCTCCTCACAAACGCCTTCCCGCCCCACATAACCGCCTTCTCCTCCGCCCCCCTCCCCGTGCCCATCTTCCCTCCTCCGTCTCTCATCGCCGATCCCCTGTTGGACGTGGTGAAGAAGATTAAGCCGCGGTACCATTTTGTGGCCGGTGGAGGCAGTCAGACGAGTCCGCAGTTTTGGGAGAGGGAGCCGTTTGTTTGGGAGGGGGAGGAGGGTGGACGGGTGACTAGGTTTTTGAGTTTGGGTGCGTTTGGTGGGGTTGCGCCAGCCACTGGAAAAAAGCCGAGAGTAAGCACACTCTCAAATGCATTCTATTCCTGCTACCTATACTAACGATGTTGTCGTGTACAGTGGTTCTACGCGTTCTCAATCTCCCCCCAAACAACCCCCGCCACACCAGTCCCTAAACCAGCCAACGCGACGAAGAACCCGTTCACGGAGTTTAGAGGCGCACAGGGCGTGAAACGTCAGTTGCCGGTGGACGATGCGGGGGAGAATTATAGGTGGGGTGCTGTCAAGGGGGGTGCTAAGCGGAGTCGTGTAGATGCTGCTGAACCTGGAAAGCCCCCGCCTGGGTACAAATGCAAGATCTGCGAGTCTCCCGATGTCAGTGTTTTCCTGCCGCGGAGAACGTCCCGCTAATGTTTCCTCATAGCATTTCATCAACGAGTGCCCGGACAGGGCCAAGCCCAAGGAAGGATACATCTGCAAGATCTGCAACGAAGTACGCTCCCTTCACCCCTCCTCATCTTCTCCCACCTTACCACAACTCACCCCACGCGACCCATTGTAGCCAGGCCACTTCGTCCGCGACTGCCCCACCAAACACGCCGTCGGCGACACCGGCGGCAAGAAACCCAAAGAGGGCTACGTCTGTCGCGCGTGCGGGAGCGAGTTGCATTTTATCCAGGATTGTCCGAGTGCACAGGCGAATCCGAGAACGAGGGGGCAGAGGGCGCCTGTTAAGGAGATTGCTCGTGAGTGGATTTGTGTTCTGCTTGTGGGTGTTGTGTTGTGGGTGCTGAATGGGGATGGGATGTGTATAGCGGATTCGTGTTGGTTCTGTTTGTCTAATCCTAACCTTGCGTAAGCACCTCCTCCCTTCCTTTCACCTCACTCAACCTCACACTAACGAAATCAAATTTTACATTACAGAAAACACCTCATAGTATCAATCGGCTCAGAATGCTACGTCACCCTCCCCAAGGGACAAATCATACCCACCCACTCCGCCTCCGACCACCCCAAGGCCAAGATTCCCAAAGTACCAGGCGGCGGACACGTGCTCATCGTCCCGATTACGCATTATCCGACGTATGCGACTATACCGGAGGAGTTGGCGGGGCCTATTTTGGAGGAGACGGAAAAGTGCGTTCTCTTCTCTTCAGTTTCCCTTCAGCATCACAAGAGAGGATGATTAATGTTATGTGACTATGGTAGGTATAAGAATGCTCTGCGCGCGTTCTACGCGAAACACCACTCCCACCCCGTCGCCTTCGAAGTCGGCCGTCTCTCAGCCAAGGGCGGACACGCGCACATCCAGGTCGTACCCGTCCCCACCTCCATCTCCCCCTCTGCGATCTTCGACGCATTCACAAAGGAAGGCCAACGCCTAGGCATCGACTTCGAAGTTCAAGAACCAGATAGTGGTGATATAGGTAGGACACCAGCGGGCGACAGAGGGTACTTCAAAGTCGACCTGCCCGACGGACGCAAACTGGTGCATTGGCTGAGAGATGGCGTGCCCTTTGGCGTTCAGTTTGGTAGGGAGGTCCTTGTGGGCTTGCTGGGCATGCCGGAGAGGTTTGATTGGAAGGAGTGTGCGCAGGATGAGGAGGATGATAGGAAGGATGTGGAGGCGTTTAAGGATGCGTTTTTGCCGTTTGATCCTACGCTTTGAATGAGGGGTGATCGTTGGTGTTCTTTCCACTGCTTATCTCATTCACCTGTCCGTTCAAGAAATATACTAGTACATTTACATACTTTCCAAATTTTTCCGTCGCCACAACGCAGAACACAAGTGCCCGTACACAGGCCACATTCAAACCACAGCCTGAATAAACACCACAGTAAATCACCCATTTCCGATATTCAATGTCGACCGAGACAAACGTCCCTATGCCCCATCTTCCAGTCTCTGCACAATCACGATCAGAATACACAAGAAATGTACACGGGAGTAGCTACTACTGACCTTTTTTGGCATTGTCTGCTGCAGTAGAACGCTCCCCAACACCCCTTACAGACACGCCGAGTCTTATGCCATGGTGACTTGTGCCCATAACATGGACACTCCGTCGAGAAACAGCCTTGCAGCCGTTCCGCCGGTGTCACATAGCTGATGAGCGACTGGAGTGAATCGCGATCGCGAGAATGACTGTTCAAATTGTAAGCAGCTCCTAGCTCCTTCCACGTTTCCGTGATACCCTCCAAACTGAATATCGATTGTCTGTCCGAGTCCGACCCAGTACGTGTTCGCTGCGATGCCAAGCGAAGATCGTTTAGAATCGGTTGCCAGTGAGGTTGAAGAATGCGCCGAATGTAGGCATAGCTGCGTTTAGTATCTGGGTTGACACCAAACCTCGTCCTCTCCCCGTATCCCTTGAGCATCAGAGTAATGATCGAGGTGATCTCTGTCGGACATGGCAAACGCTAAGTATGCGGCAGTGGTACGTTATCAAACTAACCTCTCAAGTTTGGTTCTTCTTGGTCGGTGTATACGAACACAATGGCCGTCGTGATCACAGTAGCGAAGTTGAGGTTGCGTAGATCAGCAACGATGTCTTCCAGGACATTGCTCTCGTCGAGCTTGTATATATAACTAGTAAGTCGACATTTAACATCAGATGGGCAGCGTAAAAATGGTACTATTACTCACTATAGACAGCGCAAAGTCATTCCAGATATTCTGTGAAAGGAGTAAGGAAAGGCGGCCATATTCCCGTGACATCGATACCGCTGGAAAATCCTGGCCAAGGCATACAACGCCTTTCCTCGTGTTTCATCCGACATGTTGAAATGCGGGTAATAGCCGTGCAACATGACCATCGCCATTACCAGTGTGTTGTATAAATGAGCTGGCTCCAGCAGGCCTTTATCTTCGGATAATAGAGCATTCAAGAAGACTGCCATTGAATCCTGCTGGCCGATGACGGTGGGTGCAATGTCTTTCATGAACGCAAAGACGTCCTCCTTGAAAGGCTCATTGATCTCGTCAATGATTCCCACCAGGATGCGCGCGGAGATGTGGCATTGGTACTGTTGTTGATCTGAGCTGTACCAAAGAAAGAAAGCGATGTGAGCCGCGTGTGACGCTATGGAAGCACCATGTCTAGATATGTATGAGATGAGTTGTAATTGGGCTAGTCAATACCATGAATTTGTACTCACTGGGAATGCCGGGACATGACAAAGTGGCATTGCAACAGGTATGTAACAACAGCGAATATGTCCGTGTTTCCCTTCTCACTTCCCCCAAATCCTTCGTGGAAGATGATATCCCTATTCTCCCAGAGCAGTTTCCATAGCAGTGGAAATCGCAGAAGGCATTGATTGCAAAGCTCGGGGTCCTTTGGCCGCTCTTCATTACCCCCATCCATGATTATGAGCCTACGGATGCATCTCAGCGTGTAATGCAAGATAACCTAAGATATTAACAGAATGGATGAAGCAATCAAGGTTTATCCGTCATATTGGAAACAGTAAAAACATACCGCGGTGGCTGATTCCTCTACAACACGCCCCAAGCCTGCGATCTCTCTCAGGTGCGCATACCAAGAGTAGTTGGACACGAAGTCCAACAATGCGAGAAGGAAGTCGGAAGAGTGTAACGCCTCGTGTAGCCGAAGTTGGTCCTCTTCCCAGGGAAAAGAGAGTATGAATGGTAGGAACTTGAGGTCACCGGTTGAAAATAGCTCTCTAGCTACCGATGCAGCGCGTTCGGGGTGATCACGAAATAAGCGGGTGTACTCAGGCCATGGCTTCCAGAAGTCGTCGTGGGTCATAGGCTCCTGAGGTCGGGGTGTGATGCGTATAAGCTCCTGAGAGGTGTTCATTATGAGCCAAGCCGATAGTGAGTACAGAACTAAAGAGTGGGTTGAAGTCGTTAGCAGTGTCGGTACATGTCAGTGCTGGCAGAACGTGATCACGGACTGTTACGTACCACTTACTTACTGCGATGTACGTGATCTTGGCGCTCTGAAGTCCGGCGATCCCGAGTTATGTAGAGACGCCTCCTTTGCTTTCATGATACTGACTCATATGAGGTTGAACGTATTATGTCGAAAAGTTGGTATGTGTTTGCAACGATACGGGTGATATCAGAGGGCCACAATTCCATGTGAGCTTGAGGAACATGACACGCGACGGGACGGAAGTGATACAAGTGTAGTAGTGGTTCAAAATGATACTACGGGGCAATGATGCAGCGGGAGTATATTAGTAGGAGCTTGTACCAAGATATGATTGAAAAATAATACTTGTTGGCTTGCACATCAGCCCTGATGGCCGAGGCAGACATCCTTATGTCCCAACTTCCAATCTCTGCACGGTGGTAGTCAGTATAAGAGCGAACGGGGCTCAGGTGTGCACTCACCTCTTCTGACACTGCTTTCCACAATAGAATGCCGCCCAACACCCCTTACAAGCGCGACGGGTCTTATGCCATGCCGCTCTGCGCCCATAGCACGGGCACTCTCTCATGTAGCAGCCTTAAACCCTTGCCGCAGGGGACAGATAGCTGACGAGCGACTCCGGTGAATCACGCTCTCGGGACCACTTGTTCAGCTGATATAGCGTTCCCAACTGCTCCCACTCTTCCATTATTCCGCGCAGCTCCTCTAAGATGCCCGGATCTTGAACCCGTTTGCGCTCTTGTAATCGAAGAGCAGAGATCATTTCTTGACGAACCGGAAGCCAGTGCACTTGGAGGAGCCGACGAAGATGTGCATAAGCTTGTATAGCGTTCGGGTCCCTTGAATTCCTCGCGCCTTTACCGACTTGTTGAAGGAGCACGCCAACTATATCTACTGTGTCTATGGGTCGTCGCAGTATTTTGTTAAGCAATCCGACAGCACGGCACGATTTCAATTTTGCGGAGACAAAAACGCACTTTGGAGAAACCGTTCTGCCTTGGTGTATATGTGTACCAGAGAAACCGCTGCGACTTTTATAAAGTTGAGATCGTATGGGTTCCGGCTGATGTCTCTCATAGGACCCTCTGAGTCGCGCTCGTAGAAAACCCTAAGTCAAACATTTATTATTGGTTGATCGTTGGGTTAGAGGAATTACTTACTGAATGCACTTCAAGATTACTTCACATAGCATTTGAGAGGGATATGCCTCATCGAGTCTCTCTCCACAACATCGATACCGTTGGAACACTTTTCGCCAGAGCATACAGCGCTTTCTTGCGACCTTCTTCTGACACTACGACGCTAGGGCCGCATCCGCGCAATAAGAACACTGCCACGAGTAGATTATGATACAGCCTTGAAGGCTCTAGCATATCTGTCCCTCCTCTTAATACGAGATCGTGAGAGAATTGGATCGGATCCTGCTGGCCAATGACAGCAGGAACAATTTCTCTCATAGAGAACAAGGCATCCCTCCCCTTTTGCTCCTGTATAATCCCGATGATGAAGGAGGCAGTCATATGAATAAACCAATCGGGCTGATTGGGGCAGCTCCATAGAAAAAAACCAAGGTGAGCAACGTATGATGATAGAGGGGGTACATTTTGCCTGAAGATGGTGTGCCGTACGATTCGGGGCATAGTCAGTCCGAAGTACACGGTGGCATGAATTGGGTAGATGATATATGCTTACTTTAAATTCTTTGAACAACAAAAAGTAGCTGCCGAGTAGATTTGTGACAACACCAAAGATTCGGCCACCCGCCCCGCCGAAGTCGTGATGGAAGGTAATATCTCTGTCCCGCCAGAGGATCTTCCAAAGGGCGGACAATCGGTCAATACATTGCGTGACCAGTTCAGCATCCTGAGGCAGGCGGGCATTGTCCTCCTCCGGATCAGGATCCACGAGTCTAGCAATACAACACAACGTCAAATACAATGCGAGCTGCGAGAAATCATTAAGGATAGTAAGAAGCGATGACATGAGGACGCACCGCCACGTATTAGTCCTTCACGTCAGGCTCCTCGTCAGCAAGCTCTCGCAGCTGGACGTACCATTTCTCATCCGTCACGATGTCCAAGAGGGTGATGAGAAACCCGGAAGAGTTTAGCTCCTCGGACATCCGATTCATATCTTCCGAGTCTCACCACGGATATGACATGATAAACTTCAGATATCTGGAATCGGATTTGGCGGCGAACAACTCTCTCGCAAGGCCTGCGGCGAGTTCAGGTTGGTCACGGAATAAGTTGGTATATTCGGGGGACGGCCTCAACGAGATGTCGCTATCATCGGACTCTGCAGACTCCTAGGAGGAGATTGATGGAGAGTACTCCGACATGAAGAATCAGGCTAGAGATGGCCACCCGGTCGAGGGATATTGACTACTTACGAACGTCGAAGTTAGCTCGAAAGTAATGAACAGGATAGATAAGTAGTCGTACCGATTTCGAGCCAAGTTAGTCCACTAAAAGAGTGGTGGTAGTGATTAGAAACAGGCTGAATTTGAGCGGGACTTTAGATGCTGTAAGACTGTTGTACGTCTTCTGGCGAGACTGCCTGGGGAGACCTGAATCGACATGAGTGCTCATTTCAAGTTCAATACAGCGGCGTCGCATTTCATTGTGCATTGGCGCCTATGTCAGCGGAAAATAACTTTACAGGCGTTACGTCATGGCGTACACCTAAACTGCCTTCGAATTCGAGCTTCGAATACCACACTCTTCCATTCTTTGACTACGTACAGTAACATGTTCTTGAACACTGCGTATACATCCAAATACACCTATAGATAGTACAATATTTAGTCCTAAGCCTTATCTTCGACTTTCCCGTTGACCCCCCTCTCGCCTCTATCTTTCTCGCCTTCTTTCTCGCCCACCTTCTTCGTCTCTTCATCTGCTTTCACCCCCTTCGACGGCTCCCAAGTCCCCGGAACGACCGCCACACTCAATAACCAAGTCGCACTCAACGTGACTCCGTGTCCCTTATCAAACCCCTTCACCGCTCCCCAGCTCCACGCAACAAACCCGCCGACGTATCCGAGATACGGGACGAACGCCTTGCACAACCGCATCGCTGGCTGCGCGGGTAACGGTACGATAGCCATAGGGACGCGGTCTAGGGCGTATTTGAGAGCTGTGGTCAGTAAGGCGGCACGTTTCGCGGCGGTGAGGGTCGAGGTGTCGAGAGCGGCAAGGACTGGTGGAGGCAGATAACTATGTAATATAAATTGAGGCGAATCAGTGTCAGTTATATGGGCAAGAGAAGGTGGAAAGACGAACATTCGATATCCCCACCACATAACTTGCACCGAGATCTTATCCTCGCTCGGAACCCAAACACGCCTCTTCTTCGCATTCTCGGTCACAGGCTGGAAATGCACGCGAGTAGTGGACACCACTGGCTCCCCGCCTTCTTCACTTTCGGCCTGTTGTGCACCGGTGTTCTTAGCGAATGGCCACATTCCCTCGACTTTCGTCTTCAGCAAATCGATCTTGTCCTGGTGTGCTCCGAAGGCAGACGACTTCGGTGTTGCAGTCGACTCCGGTTGGGGAGAAGAGGGAGGCTTATCAGAGTTGGCAGCGTGGTTGTGGTCATGATGAGAATGCTCAGAGACGGGGACGAGCTCTGACTTGGCGAGTTCGACGTCTGAGGCGGCTGCGATAGGGTCTGTTGAAGGGAAGAGAGGTCCATATACCATCACTCCGGATTCATCGTCGTCTAGCACATCCTCTTCATGTGCTCCCTCGTTCGCCTGAGACTCAGAGGCAGCGGAGGTGGAGGTGTCCTTTCCCTTCCCTTTATCCGCGGGCTTCTGAGCATCAGTACTGCCCGTTGGCTGAGTCTTGTTGGCCCACGGGATTTGCGCTTTTAATCGTTCAAGGGCGTCCCACACGCTTTGGCCTGCACCACCATCTTTGTCCTTAGCCTTAGAGTCTCCGTTCATGACGGCGGGAGATGATAGGAGCGAGACAAGTTTCGGATCGGAGGTGAGAGCAGGATGACGGGGTGGAGGTTCAAGGGGTGAACGTGGAGAGGGTTCACCAGTAGTCTGATCAATAACCTTGACTTCTGGGGCCGGTATTTCTGTTGAAGTCTCAGGAGGCTGCGATGAGGGCTCGGGTGGAGGGAACTGGGGAGGTGAAGTGTTAAGGAGCCGTTGAATACGCTCAGCTAGAGAGGCTGCATCTGGTGTCTTCTCGTTCTCAGAAGGTAGCACTTGTGGCTCCTGGATCTCCTCGGGATGCGAAGGCGCAACGTTAGGCTCCACTATGCGAATGTCAGTCAGATGCAGATAAAAGAATGCCAGTGAATGCGCTTACCGGGATGAATAGTCTCTACAACATCCTTCTTCCCGTCTTCCTCGCCATTCCAATGAGACGGAGGCCACTCAACCTCCCAGTCCTTCCTCGCCTTTCCCAGGCTCATGAATCGCTCGAAAGCGGTCGGTTTAGCTGCCCCATCGCCTTCCTTCGGCGTTGCAGGATTCGTACCGCCACCATCGACGTTCGGCGACTTGGGAGTAGCGTTCCCATCTGTCCCTCCACGAGCTTTATTGAAATAACTTAAGCCCTGCGAGGTCACGGTAGTAGCCGTGCTTTGAAGGCGAGATAAGTATCCTTGTCCATCGCCGCTAGGAGTGGCCTGCCCATCGATCTTCGATGCGTCTGGTGTCGCTGGTGTCGTTGTAGGTATATTAGTAGACATGACGGAAGTTGGGGAGAGAGCGAGCTGCGGGTAAAGCCAGAGACTATGAGGCGTACCTTTTGAGTGGGCAGAGTTGCAGCGCAGTTGCCACTATGAGATCATCGCACAGCTCAATAGATAACATGTCCTGGCGGGTCGCCTATGCATAATAATTTCCAGAAATATATGTTGTAGAAGCTACCTGGATACAAGCTGAAGTAAGTAAGTACGAAAAACGTTGAGAGCCAGTCATTGCAGAGGTCGAGTTGAAGAGGAAGGAAGAGAGCATCATCCAGTTCGATTGATCTACTCAGGCGGGCCAACTCTGAACTCAATCGAACCGAGCTAAGATCACCGCCAAGGAGCGCTTCTTTAGTGCCAAGCCCATGAATCGCGTGCAGGACCCCAGACCACTCCCGAGCGCTTCTTCGCTGGCCACAGCTTTCTTTTTCTCCATCTCTCATGTAGCCGATTCTCCAGAACACGAACTTCTCTGTCCACCGTGCTAGGAAACTATGCATTCTCTCTTTATTAAACTGGCAGAGCTTGAGCTGTGGAAACGATGAAGGCTGGCCATGGTGAGTCACGAAAACACGAGTATGATGGCTTGCATGCAACGATATGCACAATTTACCCGCCTTCATCATATCAACTTCCTGTCCTCATGACGTGCTGATAATAAGCTACTTAGCCTTCACAACGTTACTGTGCACATGGGCCCGGCGGGCTTTTACCCCGCATGCGCGACTTGCTGTCAATCTCGTAACATAGACTTGTTCGCTCACCACCGCCACTAACAATGCGTCGATATTACATTGCTAAAGATCATGCTCAACCTACTGGATGATTCTGAGCTGTTTACAACAATGATATGCTGCCACACCGGGCTGTGCCGCATGCTTTTCTGTCCAACAAGTAGAGGGCGATATTGTAACGCCAGATATAATACTGCTTTGTTTTGCTCACGCTGACGTGATACGGGCCATTGATCTAATCATCTGGTGAGTACACATGTATTCTCTCCACCCAGAACCTCAACTTATCGCAGCATGTCAGATAGACGTCGCATGACAACCATGTGTTTGCGATAGTGTAGGGGCCCACAATTCTCCGTTCTACGCCGTACTGGAACGTCTAGCTGGTGTTCTTCTCTTCTATTCCACGGAAAGAAGACGTCTGGCCTATTCATCCTCGCTCCATTCGAGGCCAATATACACCGATGTACGCATTCAATTCGCATCTCACATATGCTAACTGCCAGACTTTAGGCATTGCTCAGTCCAGATGAGCTTCTGACCTGGTTGCATCGCCCCGCCACACCGCTGGCCACATGCGAGTCACGGTGTTCAGTAAGCTTCCTCTCCATCAATGTATTGGCACGAGCATAGCCCATTTGATAAACCGCTATAAACGTTGTCCATACCGCTCTGGTCCATTGTTCATAGCTTTTATCTCGGTTCTGATGGACGAACTCATCGCTTCCGCTGGATCGCAACACCGACGAAGCATGCTCATGCGGACATGTCATCGCACACCTCGCGGACGCATACTGGAAGCACGCACTCCACAGTCTTGGCAGTCCTTTCATTGCTGGTAGGCTGCTGTCGTAGCCCATGGTTCTACCGCTCAATGCTGTTTCTGGCCATGTGTCGCTCATGGCGAATTTGGTCGGGTATGGTCTTGGGCTTGATATGCACGATAGCGAACTGGTATAAAGGCCTCCTTGGGACGACCACTGGGAGGGTCCTCAGTCAGCTCAGGCCTACTACTCATTCACCATGTTCTCCTCTGCTCTCCGCTCCACTCTCGTCGCCCTCGTCGCCTCTGCCGTGGCTGTCTCAGCCGTGCCAGGCCTCTCCCTGACACTCTCTGGAGCTGACAAGGTTGACGGTGTGAACAACTTGAAGATCACCGCGACTGTCAAGAACACTGGTGATGAGACCTTGAAGCTTCTCAACGACCCTCGTGGTGTCCTGAACAAGCTCCCCACCGAGGCCTTCCGCATCACTCATGATGAGACTGGTGCTTCGCCCGCTTTCACTGGTGTGAAGGTTAGTTGCCCAGTTGTTCACTTGTCGAAGATCTAAGTCTAACGCATTGTGTCATAGGTCAAGTACGTTCCCCACACCGCTGCTACCCGCGGCAAGAGCTTCACTGTTCTTGCTCCTGGCGAGGAAGTCTCCGTTGAGCATGACCGTCAGTACACTTTATCACACTCGATTTTCACGTGTCACTGACATCACATAACACCCTTTAGTCAGCACCACCTACAACTTCACCACCTCCGGTGCCGGCA
>JAXQGX010000009.1:0-25913 GCA_037040455.1 Irpex sp. P115-07
GAAAGGAGCGAGAATACTCATCAGGACGAGATCACATCTCGGGTTCAAGTACTGACATGTACTGACAAGTGATGGGATACCTATGGTACAAGCAATGGCTAATCACCTCTAATCATACAGATGTTGTGCGCAGTTCGTTGACAACGCGTGCAAATGGCCAATGAGAAAGCTGGCCGACTCTCGCTCAACTTCACGTTACTTGGCAACCTCTATACCTCCGCCCTATCCTTCGAGACTTCGACCCCGGTGTATTCGGCTTACAACTCGATGTTCAACGCAATCAGTGGCCACACTATCGAAGAACTGTATCGAGATCAATTAGGGTTGCCGGTCATTGTATCGTGACATTGCTGAATAAAAAATAGGAAAGGTACGCAGCCACTTTCGCAGTTACATACCTCGCTCAAAGGCAGGATGTTACTGTACTGTCACATACCCCACATTGCTACGGACCCTCTGATATCGCGTGTTAGAGGCAGAATGCCATTCCGATCTGTTTCGTGATGAATAGCAGAGTTGGCAATGTAAGTTGTAGATATGGGTATGATGTGTGATATCAGTCAGCCTGAGATGTACCTTACGAACGTCGAGCATCCTCAAGCGCAGCAGAAAAGCCCGAGAAGGCCTCATACGTGATATCGTCTACCGCAACTTTTAAACGACAAGTGACCAGTCAATGAGCAAACCGGCCGACTCTTACCTGACAACCTCTACCTCCGTTCTATCTTGCGACCGACTCCGGTGAATTCGGCAAAGTGGAAGTGATCGTACCCCTAGGAGCGAAGAATACTAGAGATACCAGTTTATAGTACTTACAAGTGGTGTCTATTCGAGTTAAAACGGTTTGATGTGCTACCGAGTGTACTTCTGTGGCTGAATACATGATATCCTATAAGCTGAGCGTGGCATTTGACGGAGAAGGATGAGGAATGAATTGAGGAATAACACTGTACATAACTGGACCATCCTTTTCCTTTTGTGAAATGGCTGGAATCGCCGTATTCCCAACCCGTGGCTGAGAGGTCACGGTACTTCTGCCACCGTCTACCATTTCGTGCTGTGGCCCATGGAGCAGCAATCGGCCGCTCCATGATTGGCATAGTCCGAAGGGCACGATACTCACCCGTCCAACGATCTTCACGCAGCTGGGTGGCCGACATCTCCTGCAAATCCTTCAGCGAGTACGCGGTCGGCTGCGATGTCGTCAACTTTATCACAGGAGGGAGCCAAATACTCCGTGAGTCGATGATGTGTTGGATCCCTTGGATGTCTGCATAATCGGATCAAGACGAAAGCAGTCAAAGAGGCAGTTGTTGTGGGACGCACCGCTCTCAGCATATACAGTATCCTGAGAGACGAGTAGCTACATATCTGGTACCAGATGTCTGCTGGGACTTTGGGAAAACTACGGATTGAATTAGATCGTGTGGTCAGTACAAACTAAACGCTTTGATCTCGAACCTTGACATCTGCATGAGACCTTTAGGTCAGTAAATTAACTTAGGTTAGAGCACAGTTGACTTACCTATTTTTAGGCGGTAGTACGCTATTGAGTTAAGGAAAGTTAGGGGTTCGAGGCCACGGCTTACTTACAGTAAAGTAAATTTGCCCCCACCCGTCTCTCGATCAACTTGCCACAGGCTGGCATACGTAGCTGCTCAGACCATCGTAGTAAACTGTAGATACATGTATTGGTATTCCAACGCAGCCGTTGAGACGCGATTCGTTTTCTGTGAAGCAAAGAAACCGGAGGATGCGCACTCGAGTCAGGTTCAGCAACGCTAGCACCGGCCACAGTGGAACGTGCAAACTCAAGACCAATGATCAGGTTGTAGGAGTTGCGCTTTCAGTAGAAACATAACACAGAATGTGCGTCACTATTCCATAGAACATACCTTCTTCAAAGCCAGCGTGTTCAAGTTGTCAGACTCGCACGTCCCGCTCGGAGCCTCTGATTTGAGTCACGGTTGGAGGAAGTGTGCCATTTCAACATATTTCGGGCTGAGCAGTAATTGTACATGAGTCCGATGTAAACAATAAACCATCCAACATACCCATTTTTTTCTGAACGACTCTCCATTTAATGGTTTTGTGAGGGTCGTGATCGTGGACGCGGTTGAATCTAAGGCGCATCGACGCGTCGAACTTTACCTGGCACGTGGCCATCATATTACGGCACCACGATTGATCGTGTTCTTCGTAGGACTTGCCACCGACCTCATCTCCCAAAAGGATGGATGAAGTTGCTGCTCTTGAGGCTCTGGCAAACAACCTTGCACTCATTACCGAAAACCCCTACGACCTCTCACTACACATCCAAAATGTCCGACTCGGCCGCGAAACGGGTATGGAGGACCAGGCGGAGGCAGCACTGGACATGGTCATAACCTACTGGGCCGCAGGAGAAGAAGTTTGGACGCCGCTCATTGACCTCAGGATCAAAGGTTCAGACTTGGAGAGTGCGGAGGGTATACAGTCTGTATTGGAGTTGTTTGAAAAGGCAGAAGAGGACTACTTGTGTACGTCCTTAATTAGGTCGAAGGGATGTACTTCTCACTATTGTGCTTTTAGCAATAAACATCTTGAAAAGACATCTTGAGTTTCTGCTCGAGAGGTTTGCTCACTTCCAAGAATTGGAGATCAGACCAGATGGCCTTGGAGACTTGTTTACTCCCGCATGGATGCGAGCTCACATTGACGGCATAGTCTCTCAGGGCATAGCGCATTTAACACGAGTACGTCGCCATACACATAAACTCGTTCAAACCTGACCTTAAACTCTTAGAGCCATGAGTTGTGGGATCTGAAGCGCGACTGGGAACTGGAACAGCTGGAGCAGGCACCAGCAGATGAGAAGTAAGCAACGGCAGTCACTTTTCACCTTGGTGGCTCAACTGATCATCTTGTAGAGCTGCTCTTGTACAGTATATTGAAACCATGCTCCTAGAACGATTGACACAACCTCACTCAAGTACGCCCCGACACCCTTCCATATGCCACTTTACTAAACACTATAATCCCTAGACCACGACGAGACCTTCCAGGCATACTCATCATTTACGACGAACTACAAGCCCGCCGACGAATATGAAAGTCTGCTAGTTCAAGCATCCAAGTCGCGTAACCAGGCAGTGAAAGCGTATCAAAGACGGGAATCTTACGAGAGCTCCTTGGTGCGCGTTTCCTTTCCCACAAAACTCGATCCTCGCACCCCTCCTTAGTCCGCTAACCTAAATTCCCTTATTCAGGCACAAGCAGGATTCTCCCTTGAGGGCTACGCCTACTACCTCGACTTTGAAAAGAAGAGCAAGAAACCCGATCTCTTCCTCCTACCAGCACTGTACGAGCGCGCCATCTCAGAAGCCGACAAACGGAGATTCGCAGGCGACCCGAATGCCAATGCTGCGCTTGTGGTCTTCTGGACTGGATATCTTGATTTCATTCGCGTCAATGCCAATGAGTTTGCCGATGGTGACGAGGGCGTACGGGCGAAGGTATATAAGCGTGCGACGAGGAGCGTGCCGACGGCGGGCGAGGTGTGGGCTAGGTATATTCGTTTCTTGGTATGTGCAGTCATGATTTATATCCAAGAACTTGGGAGTAGCAGCTAACAGAGGATGGTAGGAAACGTCAAGTCGTGCGGACGAAGTTAACGGTAAGTCACCCCCGAGCCTGCACCACCAGTAAAGAGATAATGGAACCCTCTAGCGGCGTATAGCAATGCACTTGCAGTCAAGCCTATCACTCTGGACGCCGACCAATTGGTGCCTGTCGTACTTGCTAAGGCAGGTTTCGAACGGAGAAAGGTTGAGCGAGAGGATATTGGTAAGAGAGTCTATATCGTTTGCGCGACTTGACAAGCTGACTGTGGTTGTAGATAACGAAGGCTATGAGGGTGTTTTGTTGCCGCTGCTCGAGGCTCAATCTCTCATACGCGAAAGTATGTCTGTTTCTTTAGATTGCATGCTAACTCTCGCTGATTGCTGAATTACACTACAGATATCAAGACCGGAGACCCACGACTGCGCCTCGAGAAATATTTCTCTTCTATAGTATGCATTGCTTTGTTTTATTTGAGGATTGACTCGTCGCCAGTTGATGTCCCAACGCTGACGCTTCTGGTTCCTATCAGTGTCTCGATTCTGCGAATCTTTCAGAAGAGGCCATCAATATGTGGTCTGCAACTGTTCGACACTATAAAACGAGTTACGTGGCTTGGATAGCTTACACGGACCTATTGATGTAAGCCTTCCAATTTTTCGCCGCGTCTGAATTCTCACTTTCGTCGCGGGCATTCGTGTTTCATCCCTGATGTATCACACTAGCCGCCTGAATATGTACGATGAAGCGCGCAAAGTCTTCCGAGACGTCGCCAACAAGAACCTCGACTGGCCCGAAGCGGTCTGGGAAGCCTGGGTCGCTTTCGAACATGTGCACGGGTCTGTTGAAGAGCTTGAGGATTGCTTGGATCGCATTGAGAGGGCGCAGAGGTATGTCAATGCGAAACGAGCAAAGGTAAGTGCTTCGATTTCGTCAGTTAATCATGTACTGATGAGATGTGGTTTGCATCTGTCATAGGATGCGCAGAAGGCGGCACAAGCTCATGCTGAGCAGCAAGCAAGTGCTCTGATCGCAGAGGCGGGGGCTTCAGTTTCAATAGCAGCGCCGTCCGAACAGAAAGAGAGTGACGTTGGTATGGAAGTTGACCATCCTCCTGTGGAAGTCCATTCGAAGAGAAAGGCTGAGGAGGAAGCTCCTGCTGAAGGTTCAAAGAAGGCGAGGTTCGGTGAGTATCGTGTCGTAATAATGACGGAGTGTATGTTAACTTCTACTGTGCTGTTGTAGAGCCCGCTCCGTCGTCGTTGAAGCGGTGAGTGATTCGAGTGATATGTAGGTTTTTCGCTCATCGACGATATATTTGGACAAACAGAGATCGGGAAAATTGCACCGTTTTCGTTGCTGATTTGCCCTCGACCACTTCCGAAGATGACTTGAAGGCTCTGTTCAAAGATGTCTGTTGTTTTCTTCCTCCTGCAACGCATGCATATACTGACCTTCGACTCTACAGTGCGGCGTTGTTCGGGAAGTCAAGATCACCCCCTTGCCGAATAACCTTGTAGCTACTGTGGAATTCATGGAGCGCGATAGCGTCCCAGCTGCTCTGACGAAAGACAAGAAGCGGATACATGACGAGGAGATTTCGGTTCATCTGGCTTGGCAGTCGACGCTTTATGTCACCAACTTCCCTGAAAGTGCGGACGATGCGTTCATTCGGACGTTGTTCGGGAAGGTTAGTGCCTACTCATTGGCTCATTTCTGATACGTAGCTGATGAACATGGCATTTTAGTACGGTGTGCTCTTCGACGTCCGATGGCCGAGCAAGAAGTTCAAAAATTCAAGGCGGTTCTGCTATGTGCAATTCACATCACCGGTGTGTTCGAGCTTCGCCACTATGGCTTCAGATTCCGAGTACTGACGTCCAACATAGAATGACGCTAAAGCCGCTCTCGAGCTACACAACACCGAAATCGAACCTGGATTCAATTTGAGCGTGTTGGTCTCTAACCCTGAACGGAAGAAAGACAGAACTGACAGCGATGCCAATGATCGTGAGATCTATGTCGCTGGTTTGGCTAGGTCTGTCACGAAAGGGGATCTCGAGAAGTTGTTTGCAACTGTACGCACACGTCATTCCGTTGTTTCTCTACTGAACGACTGAACGCTAAATACCTTGCTTGTAGTACGGTACCGTGAAGGAAGTGCGCATGGTGTTAGACGATAAGGGTCAGAGCAAGGGCTTTGCGTTCGTTGAGTACACCCAGGAGGTGCGTTGTCCCTTCAGTGGGTTATCACGCTGAAACTGATTTAGCCATGGGTAACGATGAACAGAAGGACGCACTGGCAGCGTTGTCCGCAAATAACCACGAACTCAAGAAGCGCAGGATAGCAGTCACGTTGGCGGATACACGCGTGAAAGCCGCAAAGAACCAGTGAGTATATCTTTCCATTGCGTAGTTCATTTCATGAAGTCTAAACCAACCCCTCGTTCTGCAGTTCCACTGGCAAGCGATCCGCTGAAGTCAGAAGCCGTTCCGTTCGTGTCCGTGGGCTACCCCCAGGCACACAAGAGGGACTCTTGCAGCAAGTTCTCAGCAAACATGCACAAGTGAAACGAGTAGAGGTGTTCCAGGATACGAACGAGGCTATTGCAGAACTGGAGAATCCTGCTGTGCGTTTTCATGCTTCCAATGCTCTCGCTTTTGTTGACCGTCATAACAGGAGGCTGGTAAACTGCTGCTTCTAGCTGAGCCGATAATATTCAACGAAAAGACGCTCCAGCTATCTGAAGAGAGCTTGGAAAAGGCGCCACCAGCTCCTCGCGCTGGAACATCTGGATCGGGTTCATCTGCAAGTACAAGTGCGCCTGGAGGTCTCTTTATTCCTCGCGCAGCAGTATCTCGCCCGCGAGCCGGCTTGGGCAGTAAGAAGACGCGGACAACAACAACCGTGTCAGCTACGTCCGCAGTGAGTGGTGGGTCTGGTGCTGCCTCAGCCAGTACCACTGCTGGCTCTGCGAAGGGTCAGGATGACTTCAGAAAGATGTTGGGCGGTGCTTGATTTTGATCCCCGTTCCTGCGCGTGGCAACCTGAACAACGCGATCGCGAGGCTTGTCTATCACGTGATGGGAATGTTTCTGCAGGGGTAGGAGTTGGCGCTCGCAGTAGTACGGCGGCCACTTGTTCTCTCTTCTCGACTCTATCCATCTAGTTCGTCAATTTCGACAACCGTGTCAAATTTTATGTCATAATATGGACCCCTCTGTCTGTACCGAAAGCACTACACTTCGGTTTGAGTGGACCCTGCGCGGACTAGCCGAATTATTCGAAAACAGGTGAGCGCCACCACAGTACAATAGTGAGATCGTGTGGCTGGACCGTGACCGTGCACATAGTAAGGGAGAGACGAAGTCGAAGGTCACCAAGTCTTCACGCTTTGGAGGCGGTAGATGGCAGGTAAATCAATGGCATTTGATATCCTCTGTGTATAAAGATCAAGTAATAATTAAACAGGTGCTGTTCTACGCTAATTCAGGGACAGTCAACTCCGAAGGTGTGGGATATGTTAGCCTGTACCTGTCATGCGAGGTACGAGTCATTCCACAATCAATTTAGTAGCTTGTAAAATACCACCACCCTCTAGCCTACTGCTGCCGAAAAAGAGAATGCTGTCGATGGAAAGTAAGTTAACTGCGTACATGTTAAGGTGCTTGGAATGCTGATACTGTTCTTAGGTGGGTGAGAGAAGGAGTATACAAGTTTGGGCTCGAATTACGCAAGTAAGAAAGCTGCTATCGCTATATCTCTCCCTAGTCTGAACTCGATTCCAGCTTGCAAAAGACGATGCTCTTCAACGCAAAAGAGGCCACTGATCATTCGTTCTCATACAATGTTCGTTGCAGGGACTTGATAATATGGTGACCGACATTACTCACTTTCTTTCTGCAGACTGTGAACTGGGGATGGTAAGAACATCTGCATGTATCGAGAGTATATGCTAACTTCAATTCACAGGGCTCAGTTTGCGAGACGAGACGCAGTCTACTACCAATCTAGCTCTGTCAGACAGCAAGATGCTATTGTCATCATATGTACCATTACCTCCTCGCCTGCTCCCCCCGCCCCGCCTCCTACTATCCAACGCCAACTGGTGCCAAAGGGTCTGCTGGAGTCCATGGGGGATCTATTGGACGAGTAAGTCCATGATAGTGAATCTAAAGTAGAATCTGTCGTTGAATGTACTGTACCCAGCCCTAACTACTCTGATGTTGAGTTCATAATCCCACGAAGGCATGGGAAAAGCGGAATGAGGAAGATCTATGCTGCACGGAAACTACTGAAGAGAGTGGAATATTTCGACACCAGTGGGGTACTCACGCATATAGTCACTCCTCCATGCTCACTAGCGTCTCGTTAATAGTGTTTCGTTCTGGGTTTGTGGAAGGCGTAGAGACAGATACGCTTTCCACTGACCAAGAGGATACTTTGCCCGATGATGCCAACGGCTCCGTCACAACCAGCTGGAAAGATGGCAACGAGAGCGTCGTTTTCTCCCCTAGATTCGAAGATTCTGACGACGAAGATGATAATGACGAAAGTGTACCAGACCCCCAGATTGAGCTGCAGCTTCCGGAGACATTCAAACGCCCGCGCTCGAGTAGACCATCCTCACGCGCATCCGCCGATGAAGGCGCAGCGAATGATGAGGATGAGTCCGACGGTAGGAACGTAAAGGCGAAACTATCCCATCCTTCAAGTCCGCGAGAGGAGGCCAATAGCATCGAGGAGGATCTAGTGGCTCAGAGCATAGAGCCTGCGATCCCCGGACCAAAGAAAGTGAAGGTGGTAGTCAAGGATGTCGCATATTCAACTTATCGCGCAGTGCTGAACTACGTGAGTCTTTTGCCGATAGGATCCTCGTCAGAAACTGATTCTTCCTGTTTCCAAGCTGTATACGGACACCATAGTTTTCGCCCCCTTAGCGTCAACCTTTCATATCCATCGCTTGCAAGCCGAGGAGTCCGAGACTAGCACACCAGCATATGCAAAACTACGCGGACATCTCGGAAGTAGCCTATCTCTGTCAACGCCAGCTGCTACCGCCAGTGAGGGACAGACGTATCCCTTGACAGCACCTAAGGCCTCTTTGTCTATGGACGCGAGTTCCTCAGCTGTTCGTTTTCCTTCGCGGAAAGCGTGGATAGCTGAATGGGAAAGGAACAACCCCGGCCGACCTCGTCCATGTTCAGCGAAAGCGGTCTACCGTCTAGCGGACAGTGAGTTCAACATCTCCGCATCCTAGCGTGCTACACTGACCCACCACAGAGCTTGATCTTCAGGAACTCAAAGAACGAGCCTTTCACCATATTGTGAAGTCCCTTACCGTGGACAACATTGCATATGAGGTCTTTTCCGACTTTTCTGCTGCATTCGAGGATGTACGCAAGGTACGACCGACATACCCACATTGATAACACCAGCTCATACTAATAATCACGAAATAGATCGAAGTAACATTCTTCCTCCACCACTGGAGCGAGATCAGAGGGTCCGAAGCGATGCGGAACGTATGGCAGCAGATAAGACTCGGTCGACACCCCGGCTTTGAAGAAGGCAAGTAAAAATGACCGGGTTCTGGTACAACAATGCAATAACTGACCATGACCGACCTTTGATAGTGTGGCCACTGATAGCTTTGAACCTCGAAGTCAAGCCGAATTCACCGAGTTCGAAAGATAGAGCGGAGGTAGAGGTTGCCAGGTAACATGGAGTTGAGCGAGAGTCGGTCGAATTGCTCATTGGCTGTGTATCCTGCATGCTATTGGAGATGAAGTAGGTAGTGGACTGTACGTCATCTGTATGTATGATTATACTTAGAGATGAGTAACGATGAATACTAGCCTGCATGCGAGGGACAGACATACTTATCCCGTGAAGGTGAATAGCACACCTGAACTAAAACGCGTCTTTGTCTGGTACTAGCATGCGCATTAGTTAGCCCACATTGTGGGTTTACGTCAAGTGTGGATTTATTCCTGTGTATCATCGCCAGTGATTGCAAGCAAGTATGAAACTTAGAGTGTTGCCAGCGGGGCCCTCCGAGAAACCCCCCGTCGAAGATGGAGTCCCACGCCACAAAGCCTCATCATAAATACATGCAAATAACAGGCGCAATCCGCCTATTAGTACTCCGGTACTCATTTGCCAGTCCGGCGAATCCTCAGGCTCACAATTATCTAGCTCTAGCATATTACTGTTTCATATACAATTTCTCCTGTATTCCATCCAACTTTCCTACTCGTACAGACATACACAATACTCATTTCATCGGCACTGGCACTCAAGCAAATTCAACCTTATCATTATCTGGCTTTACCCATCCAAGCTGCTTCCACACTGCAACACACGCTCAGTGCTTTCAAGAAGGATGAAACCAAACGACGGCATTTGAACTCACTCTGCATTTTATCCCAGTCCTTCCACCAGTGTTTGATCTTGCCAGTTTCCTCGTCCACTATGAAGTTCCCCGCCGCGGTCCACTGTGCCCTTCGCCCCGTAGGTTGAATGCCGTTGTGTGGCTCTCCGTTGTGGGAACCCGTGGCTGTGTATCGAAGCGACACAAAGTTCTCTGACGCATTGACCGATCACGTAAGGCGACACAGTTCTCCTAGGCAGAGATATGAATAGAACATACCCTTCGCCACCACGACGTCGAATCTCACGATGTGCAGGTCATTCAGGGCACTCATGACCTTTGCGTGGGACGCGGCATACTCTTCGGCGGTATGCGCATCTGGGAAGGTAGAAGGTGCGAGAAAAGTGTTCTTTCCAGGGACGCAGAGGTGGGCGACGGAGGATGCGCCGGCTTGGCTAGGAGAGTATGCAATCTACAGTGTCGCCGTGCATGTCGTGTCCAGGGTCAGGCTGAAGGCTATGAGGAGGAGACGCAAGAACGAGGACATACCTCCATATATTCCAATACACCTTTCACGGCATTTTCTTCCTGTTTTGTGAGCTGAGACGGAAAATTAGCAATTTCCTTGTGTACGCCGAAGCGTTGCGCGGTCTCGTCAGCGGATAGCTTGATCACGGGCATCCTTAGTATTTAGGAGCTGCTGTCTTCAGTGTCTTGGACGTGACTGAGAGAGAAAGAGGGAACGAATTGATGATAACTTGAAATTACTCGACTGCGTTGCGACCTAATATACACGGCTTGCCGGAGTTCAGTTCTCGCGTTGGAGCTGGCGTGAGCCAGAGATGTTGTTGCCGTCGACTTGCCGTCAGCTTCTGCATGAAGAAAGCTTAATCCAAGTACCAGCGTATGACGTCGTTATGTTTAGCACAAATAAGCGCGGGCCGACCCACAAATTGCATGCCTTGCATGTTCAAGTTTGTGTTCCCAACCCGACTCAGATGTTCTCATATGAGTCCACCGATACTTTATATACAATCCTGTCGCATTCGTGCAGAAGGTTAACATCCGATGATTCATCCAAATCCCATATTGATCGCACCTAGTAATTTATATGCCAGACTCCCGCCAGGTTCCCTTTGTACCAAGGCTTCAAACCTGATATCTCCACTTAAGATGTCTGTCACCCAGCCTGATCTCCTCCTCATGGTCTTCCTCCACGCTCTTCCCTCCCTCTTCACCTCTACTCGCTAACACTTCATCCCTTCTCCGGTTCTCCTTAGCCATCCACCACCAAAGTGTGCTCGCGACAACAATCGCCAGAACCAGGTATCCAATGGCTATGATATGCGGTTTACGATAGTGATCTTTTGCCCATTCAGGCCTATAAATGAGCACTCCCGTAACGGCACCGAGGTCACCTATAGTGATCTGCATGGCGACAGAGATGGCCCGTTTCGTCTGATTGGATACGTTCTCGGACGGCCAGCTGAGGAGCAGGGCGTTTCCTGTGTAGACACCTAGGGAGGCGAAGTGGACACCGACATATTGTGCACCAGCTGAAGAGAAAGTGACAGCAGTAAGTGGATCGTATTCAGTGGCATATACGTATAAAGACATACCCGTCTTGGAGGAAGCCAAGATGATGTATCCTGGCCACAACAAATCAGTTCCAGTGAGTACTTGAGTATTCCTTCGAACAAGACAAGAGGACGTACCGATGATGCCTATCACAGCTGAGCCGATAATCAACGGTGCACGCCTTCCCGTCCTCGCAGCCAGCCACGCGCCGAGAGCGATTCCAGCAGCCGCGAGCGCATTCGGAGGTACTGTCATCAACTGGGCTTTCCACGTTGCAAAGCCCAATTCAGCGATAATCGTTGGCTGCCCAGAGATATCCCGACACCCCCGACACCATCAGCGAATGCGAACCTACGACGACCTTCAAATGTCTGAGAGACTCACCAAGAACAAACTCAGAGTGTACAGTACAAACGCAAATCCATGAAACAGGAACGCGTATCCCCACACGAGGTGGTCTGTGAGAGCCTGGCGGACGTATACCCAAGAGAACTTCTCCTTGTTCGCTGCGTCTGAGTCAGCTGCAAGTCGGGCGAGGAGTCGCGCGCGTTCATCCTCGGTGAGCCAGCGGGCTTTGTGGGACCAGGTAGGTACCAGCCAATACGCAATCACGGAGAATACCACAGTTATCAGACCTTCGAGAATGAAAATCCTACATGAGAGCAGAGCCATCAGCAAACTTGAGCACGATGGGCCAGATGACACAAAAAGAAGCACGCACCACTGCCAACCGCGCTTGCCGCCGATACCTTCCATCTTGCCAATAGCATATGCAAGAACGCCTAAGGACGGTCTTTAGGAACATTAGCTCAAAGTTTTGGGTAAAGACGAACCTCCAAAAGCGCCAGCTAACGCCGCACCGCCAAAGAACACTGCCACACGCCAGTGTCGTTCACGTCTGCGTATACATAAGCTCGTAAGTAGGGCGGATGCCACCTATTGGAATTCCCAATCACATACCGTAGATAGTAGACTGAAAATAGATATACTACTCCAGGAAACAAGCCAGCTTCCGTTGCGCCGAGCACTACGTGATGATTAGAAGTCAGTACTAGATGTATCGCACGTCGCACGTGCTGGTCCATGGCCATGAATCGGTCATACCCCATCGTATACCAAACAGACTGGCTCGGTTGGTCACAAAGCCTTGGAAGATGGACGCAATGCCCCAGAGGAGGGTCAGGGTCGGAAGCCAGAACTGTGGGTCGAACCGCTTCAGGCTAAGCAGTCAGCATATCCATGAGTACGGAGCCCGTCGCTTGTGTATAAAGACGAGAATTTGTGCCTTACATGATCTGAGCGGCAGCGTCAGTTGGTTCATCGGGAGACCATGAAGAATCAGATTTAGACATACGTTAGCGGGTATCTCGAAAGTTACGTATGCGATGAAGTATATGGCGAGTGCTGTATTGTATGCTGGCCCTGAGACGTGTATATCCTGCATCCAACATAAATTAGAGAGTTTAATACAAGCTTAAAGTTGGCGAAAAGGTAGTACACATACCGTCGTGAGACCGTCTATCCTACGAGCGGTGCCAACAAGTTCAGTGACGCGACCCGTGGAGTGCAATAAACGTACTTTGCGTTCCCGATGTTTGACCTATATCGAAAACATACTAGTTCAGTATCTAAAGCACAATGTGTCGACTGGAGTAATAAAACTCACCGGTCCAAGAAACTCAGTAGATATAGTAAAGTAAGCACCGGCAACACGCTATGAGCGTAATCAGTATACTCAGGATTCAAGGCCTAGTAGAGTTTAACATCAACTCACTTCCAGTCGACCTTCCTCAACAGTGCTTTATCTTCCTCCGTCCCATACTCGTCGTACTTCTTGTCCGCCCACCGTCCAGTAAGCGATGCAGAGTTCTCCTCTGAGGCCGATCCCGCATAGGACCGTTTCTCATTCAAGTCGACGGCGACGGTTGCGGCATTATCAGGGATCGTAGGATTGGAAGGCATCGTTCACTTCTCGCTCCCGGTGGTCGTCTCGTAGGTGTCTCGCCCAGTGATATGGCGCCGAGGAATCTTGCAGATTTGAGCTTGAAGCTTGAAAGACTAGAAGCGCAAGTAACGTAACCGAGGGATGTCCAAATTCCAGTTCTCAGAGCTCGCAAGAAGCTGAGAACAAGGGCGGTGGGTATCATCTTTCCCTTCTGCCCTCCATACAAATAGATGTACCACCAGGTACCACCCTATCAAAACACCATTGATAACTTATACGCAAGGCATGATGATGACATCCCATAGGGCTTTCCACGACTAGATGGGAGCCTATGAGAGCGACGCAGACGAACTGATAGAGGATGGAAACTTCTCAGGATGGGGGTGTACGCGAGAGGAGGAGCGAATGGCGTAATATGGCATGTCCTAACGCCAACTGTGCATTGACACACTTGCGCCTACTTGGGCGACTAGTGTGTGATGTCAAGTCTCTGCGGTAAATGTTCAGATGGAACAAAGATGCGTAAAGCCAGAGAATGTGATTTCACATACTTACATGTAGCTACACGGTTGCTTCGTGTTCCTCCGGCTGTAACGGCGAGGCCAGTATTCGTCACGATAGCAGTAATAACGCAAGCATACGTAGATATAATATGCACAGTGCGCACTACTTGTTTCTGAGCAAAACCATGTTCTGATCACTCTGGCCCGGCTTGAACAAATGCGTGAGAGTTGATCGGAAGAATGTATGTCGAAGCACTAAGCCGTACAACCTCTACCAGCGCCCGGCCTTAAAGAACGTTGTCCGGATGGTCTCGTTCACCTAACAGAATGTTAAAGTCGGAGAACCACGTCAGACGCACGCACCGAGTAGATCGAGAGCCGTAGCGGGCCTGTCGGCGATGACACCTGCAAAACATTAAACAGCTATCAATTACGCGAAAACGAGGGGTATAGTCCAAGAATATACATGTCTGTCCGAGAGTGTGTGAGTCCATGAGGCATTAAAGTGAACCTTAAGGGTATAGCAGCGGAAAGAGAATGAAGAGTTCGCTCAATCATAAATAGGTAGAGGCATCAACCTGAAAATGCAGGATGTAAGACACCATACGGCTGATAAGATGCGCAAGACGAAGTACCTGTCAGCATTGAAGAGGAAGTTGTTTGATATATCCTCGCCTTCCAAGAAACGGGTAGGGTAGATAACTGCGACTGTGTAAGCCAATTCCTTCAACGACGATAATACCTTACATACCGAGGTGACCACGGAGTTCCTCCAGTAAACGTTCCATCTCCTCTCTCTCGCTTTGGTCAAATGGCTCAACACCACTCTTGGAAGGTTTCCGAGGGCGAGCCTCCTTCTCGTTCGGGGCGTTGGGAGGAGGAGACGTGGGGCCATGGTCGTTGGCCTCTCCGGCCTCAGCCGGTGCTTTCCCCTTATCGTCCGCATCTTGCGCTGCTGTCTTCTCATCTGCAGGACCTGGTACAACACCGTCACCGGTCTCCGATGGTACTCTGGCGACGGGCTCGGGGTTGGGCTGGTCCTTCGCCTAGAGCGGATTGGTCAAATGAATATACGGCATGAGTAGTAAGATTGAACTTACCGGTTTATTCAGTCGCTCATGATGGGCGATGAATTCTTTGTACTGCTTCCAGGTTGTCACTATGTCATCTGGAATGGCGTGGAAGACCTTGCGATAAATCTCCGTCTGTAGCAGTGAGTGAGTAGATGTACACCAATGAGTGGACTATACAACAGCTCACATTATGCACAGCACAAGCAACCCATGTTCTCTTCCAGAATTCCTCGCACACCGGATCTTCAAACCCATGCGGATCAACATGAGGGGTAGGTGTAGGCACTGCCCACGTCTTTGTTGAGAACTTCGAGCCCAACTGCTTTCTAAGGACGCCGCGAGCTTCCACCGCTTTCTCTTCTATCTCAGAATGACTCTCGCGACGAGTACCAGGCACATGGTCGTCGTGCTTAGGGTCACTGTTTGCGGGAGCACCCATCAACTCGTCGTCCGCATTAGCCTCCGTTGGGTCAGCATGTCCGTTCTCTGCCGGATTAGCGTCTCCGTTTGTGTGGGCCTCGTGAATGTGATCCAGCTGAGTTTCTGCGATGAGTTTCTCCTCTAGAGTGGGAACGACAGAGCTCGTGAACCCATGCTCTTTCTTGCCGTCAGTATTGAACGTCTTGCGCTCCTCCTCGAGGGACTTATCGGCGGCTGTAGCGTCGGCACCCTTCGTCTTGAGGCCAGTCTTGCGCATCAACTTGGAGACATCGTTGGCCTCTACGTCCCCAGTTCCGTGGATAGCTACGGTACAGATGAGATCACGGAATTGTTTCATTCGATGAATCAACGTACCTTGCTCAATTCCATCGACAACATCGTGCATCAAGTTACTCTTTGCGTTTCGCCGATGGCCATGGCCAACATGGGTGACACCGTGCTCTTGCCCGTACTCCTGTTCAACATCAGGGTCCCATTCCTCTTGCTCATGAGCAGGCTTTACAGGGTCATTGGCCATCAGATCCTCCTCATACATGGCATCAACATCCACTCCGAGATGTTCGCGCATGAGTCTGACACGCAGCGTATGTGCAAATCGCCCAACTTTGAAGGGTTTACCTGCCATTGTGCTATACAATCATCAGTGATATCTTCGTTGCGGATCAACAGAGGCAAGTACCCATCGATCATGTCGGTATCCCTGATTACAGCTGCAATTTCAGAGTCACGGTCGCCACGCTGCGATCGCTCGTTGATATTGGCGCTACCAATGATAGCCAAACGGTCATCGACAATCATAGTCTGCAGCGCGTTGAGCACCAACATCGTGCGCGAATAATGTATCACTATACCTTGGCATGAATGTACACCTAACCGGACATCAGCTGGGAGAATGTATATCAATGGCAGAGTCAACTCACCTGCTCTGTTGTGAGAACATCGCCTCGGAGCTTAGCCCAGTTTCTCAAGGAAAAGACTGTGATGTAGTTATCGGGCTATTCATAACGTCAGTATATGCCTGTCGAACGAGCTAGAGCGTAATATCACCTCAATCCCTTCCTTTCGTAGCCTAGCATAGATCGAGTTTGGCCCTCTACAGATTGTACGGTTCTGGCACTCCAAAATGATACGGATCTACTCCAAGCATGAGTAAATTTTCGAACTCTGCTAGGCAGTCATACTCACGGCACTGGCATCGCTATGATCTACAGGGTAAGTGAATCCAGGAAGCAATGGGATCACTATGCAACACTTGAAGGGCGTCCCTTCGCGGTGAGCTCGAATAATTCTATGAACGATCGCGTCGCCAATCCTGTTCTCGATCTTGACTTCGTTCACTACAGTCCTGTTGCAAAATAAAATGAGACATCCGACATAAGGTAGAAATAAGTCATACGTACGAAGAAATAAAGAACTGGTTCTCGATGTACACAAAGTGCTCGGACATCTGGATGGCTAAACCGCACGAACAAGATTAGACTCTGGGGCAATTAAGGCCACCACTGACACCACTGACGCACCCTTCAAATAAGCATTCTGGATAGAAAACTCAATTCTCTCCGGTGTACCGAGCGACCAAGGCCCCGCAGACCTACAAATCTGCAGTTCACACGTGCCCGTAAGTCCAAGCTGTTCCAATTCACCCGGCTTGAAATCAGGAGGAGGAAGCAGAGTCGGCATCGGCTTCGTATGGTTCTACGACTCATGAGCAAATTTATTCTTCTCAGCAGAAATGCAAATAGAAGCCCACACACCTTGATACGCAAAAGATAGTTCCACCTCTGTACGAAATGTCTCGCCAAATCACGCGCAGGCTGTCCAACGATCTGCATCGAGACGTCATGCCATGGCATACGAGGTACCTTTGAGCGATCATACATGTCCTCGAGCGGTTTATTCAGAGTATGAAAGTCTAGCACGCGAGGGTTGCTGTAATCTTTGCCTGGCCAGATGGCGTCTGCCAAGTCACCACTTTCCGGATCGTCCGTGAGAACGTGCTGGGGTGTGTCCCATCTAGAGTCTTAAAATCAGCCAGTGTGCTGATAGTTGAAGTATAGATTGTGGACTTACCGTCCGAAACATGCGTCCAGTCCGCCCATGAATGCTATGACCTGGTCGATAACGCAGAGCTTCTCGTGCTGAACAGATTGTTCAATGTCATCACTCCTAATGGGTATTATGGCTACGTACGTGTGCCCAGTAGAAAGTACCGGTTTGGAAATGCGACGGCGAGCGCTGCACCATGATATTCGGGTGCAAGTTGCTCAGTCGCTGCTTTGCATAGCTACAGAAAATTTAGTCTTTCGCGCATCTGTTTGTGTATCAAGCACTTACTTGCTATCCGTTGGCGTAGTCCGACTCGATACTTCTTGGCTAGTATGATCCATCAGCGAAAAGATAATATGTAGCCAAAAGTCAGCTTACTAGAGAATGACGTAGATCTTCACTCCCTCCTTCGCTTTACGCTCAAGGAGCCTATCCAACCTGTACTTCTCCATGTGTGGCCTACGCAGCTGAAGCTCTGAAATAGAATCATCAGGAACGCTCAGGTAACGAACAAACTACCTCTCACCTGGAGATAACCACCAGTCGTGTATATAGATACACTCCTTCGCAAGCAGAATAGCCCGGGACAAGTTCCAGAAATAGTCTCGCTAAAACCTCTCACTCAGCAACGACTCGGAATTCAAAAAATAAGATACTCACACCATCCACAAGCCACTGAGCAGCTACGTTCAACCTGATCGGCGCAAAGCTATCAAACCGATTGCGTCCCGTATAATGCGACTCCCTCGCGACCTTCTCCAGCGCCGCGATCCACTGCAACATCTGGCGCTACACCACACAATCAAAACGTCAGTCAACCTCCAACAACGTCTCGCAATGCAACTAATTCAGTGAATCCAAGGCCCACCTCATTCTTCGCATAACACTTCAACCTCATCTGCGAATTCTCAATATAAAACGTATGCTTCGACACATCCCCCCTCTTCTTCTTCCTATCCTTCTCCCCCGCAGCCTTCTCATCCGGGCCCTCCAACGGGTTCGTATTCGTCGACGGATCCAACATCGGCGTGATCTGCCTCTGCAGCCGGCGTCCCTCGTCTTCCTCCTCCTCCTCTTCACCCGTATCATCATCAGAATCTAAAGTGGGGTTGTATGACACAGACGAACTGCGCGCGTGAGAAGGCCGAGAGTTGATCGTACCCGTACGTGCTCCGTCGGAGCTGGCGCGCTGGTGGTGCGTGCTGCGGGATTTGTTGGTGTGGTGGTGGCCGAAGATCCTGGAGATGCGCGATTTGATGGAGGTCCCGGATTGAGAGCGGGTGTCGTGGTTGGGGTCGGATTTGTATTTGCCTTTCTCTTCTTCGAAGACTTCGTCGGGGTGCGTGAGGAGGTTGAGACCTTGACGGTAGTACCGCTTGGGTCGCTCGATGCGGAAGTCGGAGTCGATCATGAAGACGTCGTATACAGAGAGCTGTATGCAGCATGAGTCACCGTGAGCAAGGTTGACGAAGTGTAGTAAATTGAAGGACAAACCTCTCCCATTTCCTCCAAGACGACGAGATAACTCTCGCGCACGGCACACCACTTCTGTTTCTTCTTCTCCTTCCAGCTAGATCCTCGTTTACCCCACGGACCCTTGTTACCTACAGCCTCTATACGGAGCAGTCCAGCTTTATACTGAGCGCCACCAGACTGAGCGAGAGCTATCGACATGGCGCTGATCTCGAGGAAACCCGCCAGTCGGTTCGCCGCAGGATGGAACATCTACTACCAGCTTGAGCCACTTGTTTCTCGAGGATAGTAGTAAAAGGAGATTACTTACGACGGCACGTATCAACCCGATGAGATAATTCTCCAAACTCTCCCTCTGCAGCCGTGCAAATTCCTGTCGCGAAAAATCGTTGCCCCGCTCCTTCAAGAAGTTAAAGTACGGCAGACCAGCTCTAGGAAAGTCAGGTAGTGTATCCAAATTACGGTTATACGCGTTCGAGATAGTGTAGTGGGTATGCAGCGACAAGAATTCCTTCAGCTGGCGATAGACCACCCAACGAGCAGCGCCGTTCGCGTACTCGCACTCGATACGGAACACAGCTTTGTTCCCGTGTAAAGGGTGAAGACTGTCGCTCACCCGGATACGTAGTCGGTGGAACAGAAGAGGCACACGTCGGTGGCCTTTCTCGTCCCGCTCGAACCAGAGCCTCATCATCAGCGTCGAGAGACCGCCGACCATGAGTTCGTCCGTGATGTTCACCGACTGTGAGACGACGGCCGAGGGTCCTTTGTTACTCTGCTCTCTGCGTTGTTGAGCAAGGTGTGGGATGAGGGACCGCAAGCGACCCCACTTCGGTGCCGTGTTGACTTCACCGCCGTTCTCCTCTCCGTCCTTGCTGTCTTTCTTGATCTGAGGCAAGGACCGTGTCCTCCGGGCGATACGGGGCATGATAGACGGCTTTGCCGTAGCCATTGTCGGAGTACGCGAAGACTGGTGCGATTTGGGTTGTATTTCCTCGGGCTCTTCGGATAGAACCTGAGGTTCGCTGCCTTTCCGTCGTTCGCTATGAGAAGCCTCGCCATCGCTGGTGCTCTCCTGGTGGTGCGGAAAGAATGATATATGATCCGAACGAGGGGAGTCTGAGATCCACCGACGAGGATCCCAAACGTCCTGGAAGTAACCTTCTCGCTCCTTCTTCTTCTGCCTCTTGTCCGCCGCCTCACGTTCTCTCTCCCTCTGCTCTGGATCCTGGTATTCCAGCGCTCCCCGGAATGGAGTGGTGACAGGGACGAACTCTTTCTCAGGATCGAAGTTGCCCATGTCGGCCTCCGACAACCGCAGCCGTGGTTGCTCAAGAATGGATTCCATACCGTGGTCATCGTGTGAATTGGCACGAGAGGCAGGATGCGAGCCGGTGGAGAAGTTGTAGGAGATCGAACGTGGGGGACCAGTGCGCCCAGACGGTGTGCCTATCGACCGTCTGTTGGGGGCGGCGGAAGCTAGACGGGGAGAATGGTGTCTTGTGGACGGAGTTGACTCTTGCGAGGTTTGCGGGTGCCCGTCGGCGAGGTTTACGCCGAGAGGAGGTTCCTGTGGATGGTCGTCCTCGAGAGGCGGCGTCCGTTTTCCCTCTTGCAGAAGAGCCTTTGCGGTCTCAAACAGACCATGAGGCGGTTGAGCGACTGAAGCCATAACGACTAGAACAAGAGAGAGCAAATTCCAGTTCGATTACTGCGCTGTGTAAATCAGACAAACCACACACCTTTCTACTCTCATACGTGGTTGAGAGCAAGAGGAGAGATGCTCAGTTGCGCGGTGGGGGTCGTTGTAAATGGTGGTCGAGAGTAAAGGAAGTTGGCAGGTCAATTAGAGCCAAGGTGCGCTTGCGCTAACCACGGGCGCCAATCGACGTCATTTTGGCTTATGGACTGCTTGGCCGTGGCACATTGCCGTGATACGAATTAATTGAAGAGGGAAAGACCCACAGTTCTAGCACTGCTCTAGCCACTTTCAACACATCCAACGGAAGAGACAGACGGATCCTGAACTCTGCAACTCTTCATTGTGTGACCTCGGCAACTTCGAGCCAAGCGAACTTCAGCTTGACCACCGCTTGGACCCTCTCGGCGAACGTGAAACTTCCTCAAGCACAAGCTGCACAACGCATTTTTTGTCGAATACGACGCTTACGAGGTCGAAGACAAGAATAGATACATTATAAATAGCATAGGCTACGCTGACACCCTACGAGTGGCGGCGAGTCTACCCCACATTATGCGATCGGCCCGCTCCCGGGCCTCCCGACACGCGATACTGAACGCATCGTCGGGATTCCCTGTTATGGAGACATCCCGACGTCCATTGTTCTCCAGTCACTAGATGGGCTTCCGACCGCAAAAGGGTAGATACTGAGTATATCAATGTATGTATATATATACAAGATAATTAAATCTTCATAACATCCAAGTAGGCATCTCCCGCTTGCGTGCCCCCACCCTCTCCGAAAACGCTCGAGTTTTATAGTTGACAACGTTCACGGTATCTCTTCTAATCGACGCTCCCAGCATCTGCGTACACTGAATCTTCCTAGGACCCATCCTCCCGCTCTCCTGCTTCTCCACAATCCGAAACTTGTCATTGGAAAGCATCTTTAAATCCTCAGGCTCGTCTTCTCCATCCATAGTCTTCTGACTGGCCTTCCACCGATGTAGTGGAAGCCTCTCTGAGATATCCGGCGAGCGCTTCCTCGACTTCCCGCTCTTACCACCCAGATTGAGGTTATCGAGGGCTTCAAGCTTGACCTCAACCTGCTCTTCCTCCTTTATATCATCATCACTCGAGCTTGCACGTGCCTTCCCTTTCCCTTTAACAACTACTCCCCGCTCCTGCGGAGTATGAGACCGAGAAAGTTGACTCTCGTCCTCCGACTCCTCCGAGTCAGGCATGAACAGCGGGGACCTCGAGAGACCTTGGTCTTGGATGGGACGATCCGCAGATCTCTTCCGAGGCCCATCTATCACTTCCAAGTCGCTATCATCGCTTGCAGGCCTCTGTATACCAACCCTCTGTACGCTCTGCGAAGTAGAACCTACGGGCCCCCCTCGCGAGACAGCCGCAGACCTAGACCCCGAGCGCTCACCAGCACTGGTAGACCACCACTGCCTGCTCTCCGACCGATTCGTATAATAGTTCGTAGGAGGAGGCGCCAACTTCCCCTGCGCCCTCAACTCCGCCTGTATCCTTCGAATATCCTCCGTCGTCACAGTTGGTGCGAGTCGTCGATCGGGCTCAGATGTGTCTCGGCTTTCTGTTCTGGGTCTCTTCTCTGGAAAGTCGGGGTCGTCGGAGGGCCCCTCGGAGCTCTCTGAGCGTGCGCGGGTACCACTGGGCTGCCTTCGCTTTCGAGGTATCGGTAACCTGTTCTTCGACGTCGGTATGTTTGATGTGGTATTGCGCCCCAGCAGATCGGTCCACAAGCCATGCCGAGAAGACGACGCTACAGGTCGTTGAGAACTTGGAGAGTCTATACCCATGGCGAATGTAGGTCGTGAAGGAAGAGGGTGATAAGGCCTAACCGACCCGTTCACGGTCTGGCGCGGTACGGGAGTCCCACTAAAGGTTGAAACAGAAGTGGATCTGGAAAAAGAGGATCCTGACCGAGGGGGGAGTGGGGCGGGGCTTTGTGAGGTATACATGCCCGACATAGACTCCGCGCGCGAAATTATCGATTGTGAGCGTGATGGCGGAGGCATATTCGCCTGTGAGGGTGCACGGGAAGTCTGTCGAGAGCTTGACAGTGATGCTGAGCGACTCGGTGGTGGACCTTCAACAATTTGTATCTCGTCGTCATCTACGTCCATCGCCATACTGAGTCGAGAGGATGACCTTCCCGTGGATAGTGTGACTGAACGTTGGGGTGTGGTACCTCTTGAATCGATGATTTCAACGTCGTCATCGTCGACGGATATAGCACTGGAAGTAGCTACAGCGTAGATTGAAGTAAGTGTACAGGACTCCGATGTTAGAAAAGGTTCTGCTTGTAAGTAAAGCAACACAATGACGGACCTTGCTCAGACGCAGAACGAACAGAGTTCCGAGGTGCATAAGCTGCAGACACCGGCGCTGAGGGTCTTGAACGCGAAGGACCAGCCTGAGCCTGCTGCGTAGGTGATGATCCAGCACTACTATTAGTAGGCTTAAAGAACCGTCTGCCCAAGATGGTCTTCATGGCCGCCTCTGGGTTCCTACCAAAGCACCGCGGACACATCCATACTTCGGGGTGACCAAACTGGGGTGTACCTGGATTTTTTAGAGTGTCTAGAAGTGCGACGAGGTGCTGGTTCGTCATTCTAGGCACTAAGCAAGCTGCGGCAAGTAACCAATGATTAGGAGTCTGCGAATTTGGAATGAGTTAGAGTGACTTACAGTGATGTGTGTGGCGTTTACATTGGCCACAGGTAAGCATGACACCGCGAGGGCCGAGTGTGTCGCCTTTATGGCAGATGCGACATTCGATGGCTTGAGACATGGCTCAAGAGTATGCAACTATTAACATAAAGGCTCTCAATCGAGGTATAGTTAATTTCACAGTACAAGGACGCCGACTTATCCCTGGAAACTCACCAGCTCAGTCCTATGACGATGTTGTTCTACTCGACGGTAAGTTAAGAACATCGTGGCTGGTCTGAATGAGATGTCGGCAATACCCGCGTCTAAGTGCGGCTTTCAGAAGATCTTATCTTATCTTGGAAGCCCCAGTAAAGTTGATCTCACGCCCCATGCACGCATTGCGAATACTTCGTGTTGTCGGTCAGACTATGTGAGCACTCTTAGTAGGAGCAAGCCTACGCATGCGCGTGTTTCCAAGCATTCTATCGGTTTAGGCATGTTTCTCTCTCAGAAAACCGCCTTTAGATGACAAT
The DNA here is from genome assembly GCA_037040455.1 of Irpex sp. P115-07. Lineage (NCBI taxonomy): Eukaryota > Fungi > Basidiomycota > Agaricomycetes > Polyporales > Irpicaceae > Irpex > Irpex sp. P115-07. Next base: position 23,936 of record JAXQGX010000009.1, read on the forward strand.
CCAATTGTACATTTACTCTTTGAGTTACCGACCATCCAGTCACTGCGCATGAATAACTAAGTTAATCACGACGAGCCACCGAATCCACCTTTGCTTCCAGACAGCTCTTGCCCCAACTTGTACCCAAGAACCTAAAGCACCAATCGTCTCCGTCAGCCATCTCCTACAACGACCCAAAGAACTAAGCATACCTTGTCCCAGTCCAACTTCGCCCGGGTTATGGGCAACGCCCTCCTCAAAGTCTTGAACGTATTATCACCCAAATCCTGATACGACTCGTTCAGCGTTGTCTGGTACTTGGTCTCTTCGTCGCTGATGATGGCCAGTATCTTTGAGGCGGAGGAGACTTCAGGTGACGACGTGATGCCGGATGGGAGATCGAGGGAGATGGTGTGGTTTGTAGACAGTTGGACCTGCGACGAGGTTGATGGCATTATTATGAGTTCAAAGGTGGCTGGTAGAACAGCTAGAGATGCCACACGTACATTTCCTTGCTCGTAGTAATGTACGTTGACGAGGATTTTACCGGTCAATGTGCGAGCTTTGAGGTCAATGATGTATTCCGATCGCCATCGTCCAGACCTAAACAATGAGCAATGATAAACAACCCTGCGTAAAGCTCACCCATACATGCAAGACGCACCAGAAATTCGAAGGGTTGTACTTGTTGGCTACCACCTGGATCACGTACTTGTTCACGTTTCCATGCGTAGGGAAGACTGACACCACGCCATCATGGAAATGAGCTGATATGTATGACAGGGCGGAGGTCTCCAGTGCGGTTCTTAAAATCGAGATATGGAATGTAGGGGATCAGATATCTATCCTCTCTTGCACATAAGCAATATCGCAGAGTTACACACCGGAATGGTTCAGACTCGGACTCTGGCTCATAATGCTGCGGTTCTTTAGCTTCCTGCAACCACAAACGAAGAGATACCATCAAGAACGGCCGCAAAGCGAACATTCGAACGGAGACGCACCAAAGTCAAATGGTCAAACTTGAAGCTCGTTCTCGACCTCGGGTCCCAAAACCTATCCTCCCCATCTGCCTCCTCATCCTCAGCACCAGGAGGTACGCGAGCTGCCTCGCTCACGATCGACTGTTACATACAACAAACAGATGGTGAGATCAGTCTACGCGTCGTAGGGTCAGAACAGTGAGGTACGAACCTGGTGTTGGCGTCCGGGAACACTGGCAGTGATGAACTGCGCGAGATTGTACTCTTGCAAGGCAGGTTGTATGCCGGCCTGGAGGGTGTCATCGTCTGATATGATATTGCGTACGTCTGGCAATAAAGAGGGTAGATCGAGTTTGTTGAGTCCCTAACAGGTCTAGAGAGAGTGTATGGTAATGAGCTCACCGTTCAGGACGTCGTTGATCTCTCCTGGAGGTGATTGGAGCAGGAACTTGGATGCTGCTTGGATACGGTCTTCTGCGGACATGGTTCAAGGGATTTGTTGCGTACTTCGGTGGTTAGAGTTTAGTATGCGAGCAGGAGAGGATAATGGTAGCGAACAAAACGCGGAATGACAGGTTGTGGGCAGCAGTCATCTAACCGCCCAAACATATCTCTCATCTGGACTTCCATCGCTATCTGCACGCATATTTCGGAGTAGTTCGTTCTCATGGGGATATCACAGTGGAATCCAGATAAAATTACAAGTGACCAACAACTCAAGGGATATGTATATGTACAAGAAGTCTACAGCGAACAAGTCCATATGCGGTGAAGGCGATGGGATACAAACAACTCCCACTTTTATCCCAATCCCAAATCCTACAACTTAGACTTGAACTGGTCCTCCGTCACACCCTTACCCATAGCAGCCGTCGACGACACGCCACCCGTGACGGTCTTCATCAAGTTATCCATATAGTCGGCACCAGACCACTATAGATTAAAAGAAAGGGAAAGTCGCGTAAGCGTACTGCTCCGTACTGCTAGAGTATGAAGTGGAACGCACCTTCTGGTGG
>JAXQGX010000010.1:0-26062 GCA_037040455.1 Irpex sp. P115-07
TGATGATGAGCTTGAGGTCGCTTCTGCGCTTGGCGAGCGTTTTGAGGAGGCCCATGAGGATGTCGGTGGCGAGGGTGAGTTCGCGGGCTTCGCCGAGGATGATGGTCGAGTACCGTTTGAGGTCGGGATCGTTCATGGCTTCGCGGAGAAGCATGCCGTCTGTCATGTACTTCATGAAGGTTGTCCCGGGCTCGGTCATGTCCTCGAAACGGATGGAGTATCCGACCTGCTTGCCGAGGGGTACTGGCGAGAATATTAGATGATGGTGTTGAATCAATAATGAAGGCACACACCGTCCATCTCGTCTGCTACACGCTTTGCTACCGACATGGCGGCGACCCTACAAGGCTGCGTGCACGCTACCATCTTCCCACTCGCGTGCGGCAAGTCGAAGTAACACACAAACTGCGGATCCTGGCATTTCAGTGAGTCGAGAGCAGAGGAGAACGTCGCAAGGTGCTCACTGCGTAGTCTTTCCGGAGCCCGTCTCGCCAACCATGACAGTAATTTGGTTCTCATTGTACTATGATATCAAGCTATCAGCATTGCTCTTAAAGAAATAGATTATAACGCGCACCATCTTGTAGAACTCATCCATCTGCGCGTATACCGGTAGCTTCTTACGAGCCTGGAGGATCTTCTTGTATTGCGGCGTATGAGGCTGTCTCGTGAAAGAGTTGACATCGCCTCCCTGTAGAATATTAGTATGCCAATATGAAAACTACACACATTATCACTCACGAGAACTTTGGTGACAGCCTTGGACGTGACCTTGCGTGGTATGAAGCCCAAGCTTGTGCTCAGTGCACTGGAAGATGGCACAGGCGTTCTATTGGTGTATGGGTTGAACGAGCTTGCCATTTTGTTGAGCAGATCATGGTGCCGAGAGTGTATTATTTGAAGATAAAAGAGCGAGTCGTAGTGAGGAGAACCGCAAGTACGTCGAAATGCATGCAAAGGAAGTGGCAGAGTGGCGGCGGGCGCTTTCGCACACGAAAAGTTCTTGCCATACTTCGACGTCTATGACACTTTGTTGACAAAGCTTCAAAGCTTCATGTATGGACTTTACACAGCTATCTTCGTACTTGTGTGGGTATTCCATGGAAAATGGTTGCGCTGCAGATGGGATGTACACTACGAATAACTCCGTTACCGCTTGCCATTTGGGTTCCGTTGAGTCCGGTGTCATGTAGTGGCCGGAGTATTTCTCGAAGGGCATTGTGGAATATATCATGACATCCTTCAACAGCATTCTCAATTTCTTTGCAGTGATCGACCTAGTACGACAGTAGGGGGCGAAGGAGGGCGCGCAAAGTTACTTGTCTGGGTTAACTTGCCTGACTTTTCTAACTTTTCCTCAGCCACTCTGTAACTTGCGCGTCTAACTCGTTAACTTGCGCATCTAACTTGCTAGCTTGAGCGCTAACTTGACCCTCACTTGGGGTCTAACTTGAGGACACTATCCAGCAAACCCGTAACTGCGTTGTGTTAGGTTCGCACCTGAATGAACTTCTGTAAGAGCTCAATTAGATTTCCTCTATATACCGAAAGATCTAAGCAACTCGACTCAGATTCTGGGTAAGTGGTGTCGGCGCCGGCGCCTATAGAGTTATGGAGCTCAAGGCAAGGTCGACTTGGACGAATCGTTGCGGTTCGTGAAATCTACTGACACCCTTTGCTACGGAGCTGGCCTCCCAACGCACCAGCCACACCGCCACCATATGGATAAGCATATACATATGGGTAGTTCTCATAGACAATGCACACATGCCACATTCTGCAACCCTCAAGACATCAGTCGCACACTCGTCGATGTTAGCGGTGGACGACGAACGTTCGAACCCTCAAAGGTGGTAACAAATGAAAACGGAGAGCAAAGAATCAGCTGAACAAGGATTGTCATAAGGTCTAGGATTGATTTGGCGGGACCGGACGGCCCGAGATATTTACCCATCCGGGATACTTACCCATCCGGGATACTTACCCACCCGGAGCACTTACTCACCCGGAACACTTACTCACCCAAAATACTTACCCACCCAACATACTTACCCACACAAAATACTTACCCACTCGCAGCACTTACCCACCCGGAGCACTTACTCACCCGGGACACTTTAAGTACATACTTGGACACGCAATCAATCTTTTTGAAGCGATAGAATCAGCGTAGATGTAGGTCTTCGGAATATCGGTGTGCCGACGAATCGTGCTTGGTAGAACGAAATTGAGGTCAGTAAGAGAATTCAATGGATGCTTGCATGAATGGACTACAACCGAGACATTTGGCCGGTCGTTGCCCTCGTTGCGGAAGAGTGTAGCGTGCTTCGCGAAGTGTAACTTGCTGCAGACATCTCGTCTGACCCGTGGTGTGAGTCCCAGTCATAGCAATGACACGGGTATTTCGAGGCAGAAAAGAACGGACAATACCAAGCGATGCGTACTTCTTGCGAAATTCTGCCCCCCCAAAGGGACATACCATGTGCTTCATCAACGACAAGTGACAGAATGCGTCGTGAGAAAGCCGGGTTCCGCAGAAGGCTGTTGACTGCGAGACTGCAGCATTTCAGGAGATGCGATGATGATCTTGTATTTCAGTGCTAATATATCCTATTCACGTTACTATAGACAGTCAGTTGCTACTGATACCTTCGGAACAAGGCGATAAACTGACCTTTACAACTAGAGGAGATAGAGCACCATTCCCACTATGTATAGCTACCGCTTCAAAGCTTGAACTCTTCACGGAAAGTCGTAACCTAAGTCCCAAGTCACGTTCAGACCATGCTGAATTGATTTTAAAAGTGAATTAAGCACTGACCATGTCCTCAGCAAGTTGAACGAGAGGTACAGAGATGATAGTCATCATGCCATTGCTGCGAGGTGAAGAGTGCGGTCCTGCAGCGATGACTGTTCTTCTATGCCCAGGAGGAGCCTGCAATATAGTGTCTAAGCCTTCTAACTGGGCCCGAATACCCTCTAGCTGGAACGGTCGAATTGTCTGCTTGTCAGACCATCCATACTGTGTTATCATTGCAGTAGTCAGCTCAGCAATCTCGCTCGCAGTGAGAGGCTCAGTCAAGCGTGGTGGAAAACTCGGTTTTTTGTCATTGCAATAACCTTGTTGTCGGCCCTTCTTTTTGTTTAGTCAGGCAGCACGGCGGCGGGTGGTGGTGGTCATCTGGAAGTTTGAAGGTGGTGGCCACGATGAAAGCGGTTAGCGCGGTGAGCCCCAGCAGGAGCAAGTGAAAACTGATCGTCTCACCAAAATTATCTCGACTATAATCATACCTACTACTACACACTCTCAAACTCTATCCTGCAATCCGCCTACAGCTGCCATGACAGAACAGAGCCTTAATCCTACGATGTCTGAGACACCGGAACCATCATCCCCACTCTCTCTTCCTCCATCCCCACCTCCTCACCCACCACGCGCACCGACTACACCTGTTCACTCGCAAAGCTTACAACTATGGCCCAGTGACACCAGCTTCGAACCTAGTCCTCGCCGTACGAAAGCTGAGATTGCAGCCATCAATCGAAAAGCTGGACAAGCTACCCGCCTAGCAAAACTCGCAGAGAGGAAAGCGGCCAGAGCTACTACCGCGGCCACCGCCAGAGAAATTCGTGACATTGCGGAGGAGCCCCCTCTGCCAGCACTATTACTAGATCTCAGCGACCTACCCGCAAGGTCACATCGTAATGCGCATGCATCCCATAATTCATCAACACCCGAGGCCGCAGCGTGTGAAGAACTCCCCTACTGGGATGACATAGAAGATGATGGCCCCATCCGAGAATCACAGGACCATGTCAACGAAGACGAGAGGCCCTCCTTGGAGGATATTGCGAAGCGTGTGTTTACCCTACTGTACTCCTATAAGCTCTTGTGGGGTGCCTTCGTTGAGTATGTCTCGGACCCGGACTCCTCTCTTGGTCGTCGCAGATGGTACGGCTTCTTCAAGGACGAACCTTGTGTCAACCGGGTCTTGAATCACTGGACCTCTTCACGGAATCGTAAAGGTCGCCATTGCGTTCGCCGCTGGGCTGTGCAATATGTTAGCAAACTCGTTGATAGGGAAGGTGGTAAAGTTACTGGAGCGGGAGTTCTGCGAGCTCGTAACAAGCCCGTGAACGAGTCGTTCGTCCTAGGGTTTGATCTGGAGAAGCTTCGAGAGACATTGTCGGAGATCTGCCCCACTATGGCAGGCCTCATCCGAACGTTCAGCACTACACGTCGTCAGTAACGCAGCGAGAGGGCAGACACGTCAGATGCGAAGCACGACACGGTAAGTGTTTACTCACCCCTGAACATAGGAAATGGATGCTCATTGACCTATCAGAGAGTCGTGGCAACATTGTAGGGCAGCGCAGTCAGCAAAATAGTTGGTCGAAACATCTATTTGGACTGTACTTCTGGCCAGCTGGGGTGTGTGCAGCAGCTATCCGACTCTAGTCGGTGGTAGCGGACAATCAGCCAATTACCCTGAATCGACAGAAAGGAAGCACACCTACAAGCAGGATGACAAAGACCTTGATCAGCCTGAGGAGTTAAGTGAAGTCGAGAGCTCTGATGCCTCCGATTTTGATGTTCAAGAAGCCATTCTACAAGAAGCCTTACTATCAAGACACGTGCAAATGACCACGGAGGAGAACGAGATCGTAAGTCTAAACGTACCTAGTATTCAACGCTCTGAACAACTCGCTGAACTTGCGACTTGATTAGTTTCTCGCGGGGTCTGAAAACCATGAGGACTTACCTAGCGCACCATTGGGATATCAGCCCGAAGACATTGAGATGGAAGCTAGACTTGAAGGTGAGTCCTGAGTTGATATCCAGAAGGCTGACATGATACTGGGCAATTGTTTATACCACTGGTAGCTGACGTGGATATGGTGGCAGGTGAAGAGGCAGATAACCATCGTGGGACGCCGTCACCACGACGCGTTGATGGGCCAAGCGGTGAGAACATCATTCACAAACAAATATACGCCTACAGCGCAGCTCGCTCCATTTCGCAGACTCTCCCTACGCCACCACATTGACCTCTGCTTCTAATGATCACGACGGCTGTCCGGCTGGTCTATTGCGACGTCTCTCTGAAACTTGTTGTGCGTCTGCACAGAATGCTGCTGATGCGCACGATGTTGCCCATGTCTACGATAATATCAACACAGTCTTCAAAGCAGCTGAGCAGATCATTGGTTGGAAAGACTCTATAGAGAACGGCACTTGTGAAACGGCCATTCGTCTCTTTGATGCAAGTAGGGACGACATGAAGACTTCTGATCTCCTCGACAGTATGAAGAACACGCCAGAACTCAGTGTAGCAGATATCGTACTCACAGGGGAAGAAGCTAACGACTATCGCGGTCTCCGAATCCTTCACACTATCCTGCGTATTATTGTGGAACATGGCGGCTCTTCGTTTATAAAGTTTAAAAACGATGTTGCTAATACTCCTGATCAGGTGCCTATTCACAAGACCGAGTTACACCCACTTCCAGACATGGAAATGGAAATAGACGAGTCATCAACGATGCATCAACAGTGGGTAATGCAAATGTTGTTGATGCGATTTCAGAGTCCCTAGCATACGATGTACGGTCGTCGAAATACCTAGACATGGTCAAGATCTACTCCGGGGACCAGTTATCCATTGCGGGTCTTCGCTCAGTTAGCGATAACCGGGTTGGGAACGACTACTTTCACCACTCTCATAGAAACATCGTGCAAGCCCCTGGATTCTTTGACGGGCAAATGCATGTCGCTTCTAGTTGTCTCGAGACGCATTGGGGACTAGCCGACGCCAACGCTTGAGATCCCGCCGGCAGCCTGCCGTGTCATAATACACCCATCGATCGCAAGCCAATTGTGCTCACGTCGCCTCCACCATATCGCACTTGCCGTGACCTCATCCATATCTCACTATACGCAAGGCTATTGCACTGTCTGGAGCTCGTTTCTGGAGTCAAGACAGCAGATTACGCGGCGGTGAACACCTTCGAGGACCTGCAACGCCATGTGCACGAGATCTACAACCGGTTCGTCGACAGTTCTATAGTCGACCGTCTCCGAAATAGTAAGTCTCGCCTTCCCATTTCCTGAGGTCTTTTATTGAGCAACCCGTGTATAGATCTATCCTCTGAGCCAGGAACGTCTGGTGATATGGTCTTCGAAAACGCTGTCCTCTTCAACCGTGATGCTCTTATCATGCGAGAGTTCAACGATGCGATCAAGGCGGGTGATTCCGGCAGAATCAAGCTATCACTGAAGACGTTGGTAGCTTATTATCGTGGTAGTGGTCGCACAAAGTATGCTCATGAGACGCTTCATGTTCTGCACAACCTTGAGCACGTATGGCCAAAACCCCCCTGGTACGTGCGGTCATTGTTTTCTTAGAGCCGGACATTACTCACAGTCTTGATGTATGCAGTGAAATCATTATGTGGAACTGGGTTGTAAATCCAACCGGTCGACCTAACGGCTTCATCCCCGTTGATCTTCTTCAGGAACATCTTGACTTTTGGATCAAGGTATGTGCGTCGTTGTCTCCATATGCGATCGTTCTAGCAATCTGATACTATGCGACTGTTGCCAGAAAATGTATAGCGCACAAGGTCTCAACGCCTCCTGGGACTAGCTACAAACTATCTCTCCGTGTATTGTCGTTCTTCGCGAACTTGTCACAAAGCTCAATGGCACTCTAGGAAGCCATCAAGGCTCGAAGCATGCACCGCCGGACCTATCGAAGGACTTAGCAGGCCTGATTGGCTCTCTCGAAAGTCACCGGGCTTACACACTCGCCCCCGGTCGCATTATCGAAGACTCGAAAGGTAATTTGGGCCCTGCTCGCGACATCCTCTGCATCGGTCACAGCCAACTACTTAGTAACACCCCTCAAAAGCAGAGCACATATCAAGATAATCTGCACCGTCGAAGAGGAAGCATGGGTACCATGGTGTATGCTCGGTTATCCGGTACGAGGCTCAAGTCTGTCCTCTGTCCTGTGCGCACTACTATTGATCAGACTCGGAGGTAACCTCAGTAGAGCCAGACAAACTATGCCAGCGAGCCCATCGACACCTGCTGAGGCAACCCATATTTGGCTCTGCACGCTGTCAAGTATCACTGTAATGTTGAAGACAAGGCACGGACGAAGCTGGTAACGACGAATTAACAAAGAGAGCGGCGATGATCACTCCCATGTACAAGGCGGCATCGCATTGCCGCCTGTCGCTTAGCTTAAGCATGGTCGGTTCATAACGGGGTACACGAGTTATCTAATCTAAGTAGGAATGCAAGTACGACTCGATAAACATAGCCATGCGTTGAAACCGTGATACTGAAGCTTTATCTGTGTCATTCCAGGTATTGGCGGTGCGTGTACCTCCCGAGCTGTCAACACATTCATCCGCACGCATGGAGACTTGAATGCGCTGACGGAACGTCATAGTGGTATTAATATACTGGGAGTACGAAGGTCACTGGTAGGTAACCATGGTCACTTATCCGACGTCATTTTGCCTCTTACCAGTTTTGGTACCTTCAGTGCCAGTAGTGTGTATAGTGTGCAGCTTGAGTCTTGAGGTCAGTTCTTTATCTACTACAGCGCATCAACAGCTCACTGCCTATCTCCCCCTCAAATAGACCTCATGACATGCATAACTCATCCGTGGAGCCCTGAGTGCTCAGACTCCAGTGCATGCCCAATGCCCATAGTAAGAAACAACGTATATTCATCCACAACACGCAGGGAGTTGGACTATTTGTGTATTTCTGGTGGCCAGGACGTGTATATACTCTGTCGCGTACATAAAGTTATGGTCGTACAACATTTGGGCTCACAAATCGGATATTGCTCTAGCAGCGCCGTGAAGTTGGGCTTGATTTATCTAAGTCCAAATTCACACAATCAGCTTCTATAGATCATCCAAGATGAACTTGAACTTGACTTATATGCTGCAGACAATTTAGAGAAATTAGGGACATGTGATACAAAATAATAGTCATTAATCTTCCTCGGGATAACGGAACTTGGGAATCTCGATATACTCTTCTCCAACCTCGTACCAAGCATTGTCTGTCATTGAACCCCCTTTCCCATCAGGGATAGTCCACGAAACCGGCTCCATTTCCTTTTGTCCTTGGACGACCTTATACCGCACTGGGATCTTTCCGGTAGAAAGTCCATGATGGGCCATGATAGCCTTGGCTATCCGTATGCCTTCGTCGATTTCGTTGCGGGACTCTTTAAGGTAATGAGGGGCATTCTTGGAAACGCCCTTGACCCCTTGAGGGGCGGATTCGCTCTCCTTGCGTTCGAAGTCTCCACGCCAGTATTCTTCAGCATGTATAAGCTGCCGAGCGTGAGCCATGAACGGTTTCTTCGGGACTATGCACCGAAGGTCAGTTAGAAATTTGTAGTGAACAACCTGTGTACCTTTGATGGGACCCATGGTGGACAAGGCAAGCATCATCCTCGCAGCGGTACGTAGTATTCCCTCATGAAGGTCATTTGTGCCTACACGCCTACACTGATGGGATAGGATGCGGGCCCACTCAGTGAGGTGCATGCCATCCCACATGTAAAAATACCCCCCTCTGGTTGCTGACCTGTCAACAGTAAGGACCTGGTGTACCATACCAGGAGGCTGGATTCTATAGAAAAGGAAGTCAGTAAGTCATTGCACAAACAATGGATCACTCACAGTATGGTCCCAGGAAACAGGAAGAAGTTGTGCACGTCTGCCAGGTTTGGGAGCAGGTTCTCCGTGAAGTCGCCGTAATGGTTGAGAGCATTTACCAGCTCTAGGTACTGCGCAGACGCAGTTTCAGCGTCGTCTGAGAGATTCTTTGGCACCAGACATGACCATATTTTCAGGCCGGTAAGCATGCGGATCCAGGTTATGAAACCTGCGGTGTCGTGATGAGCCCATGTCAAGAAAAAGCGACCAGTGAGGATAATCCAGCGTCTCTTGAAATCGATGTCTTGCTCCATGGTCTTTCCGCCATGGCTGCGAATACCAGTGTACTCGAACACAAACTTGTGGTCTCCGTGGTTCTTCAACGGAACTGCCGACGAAGTACCGTCTTGCATTGAGGCTGGTCCATCGCGACCTGTCGCGGTCTTCGAAGAGCCCCCTCTAATCTGTGAAGGAGACCCCCTACCGACTGCTGCCGAAGGCGGGTGACAAGATTGCTCTGCGGTAGTAGTCGAGCGCCGCGCAGAGCCCGCAGTTACTCGAATGCCCCTAGGTCTTTTCTTCTCTCGTCCAGTGACACCCTCCTTCTCCGCATCGTCGTCTCTATCTTCACGCGTACGCTTCAAGCTGTTGCCTTTCACCTTCTCATTTACCTTCCCTGAAGCCGTGCAGGATGTGTCACTGGCCCGTCCTCCTTTATTAGAAACAGTCGGTGCACTCTTTGCAGCTTCGCTGGCTGCTGGCCGAAGTTTCTGAAACCCCCATCGGGAGGTTACACCAAATGCGGCGCAGTCGTTCGAGATCATACTGCCACTGATGTGAGAATATCATTGATAACATGGACTGCTGCTTACCCGATGACTTCGTCCGCATGTCCTCCAGGTCGAGGGGAGTCCAGCCAGTTTACCGGATCGTCTTCCTTTGCAACACAATCCAGGAACTCTGCCACGGTTCCAGCTTGGTATATGTCGATGGGCATGTTCCTGGACCGCCAACGATGAGTCTGGAATTGATGTGTCCTCGCCATGGTACCTGGGATAAAGTAAGCATCCAGCAAACTCAGCCTGTGGACTAAAGCCTGCTTACTCTGCCAATTGCCAAACAATGTACAATTTCCAGGGATTCCGGTCATGAGTTGCCCAATTTCCTTCTCTGTCCAGTTGAGCTTGCCGTTCCCGTCACTCATCAGTAACGCGACGACTCTGTTGTTGCATATAACAGATTTTATCTTTTCTGCGACCTGTATCTTCTCGTCGTAGGTGCCTTCCGATGGCCAAGTCATTACCACAACCAACGGAGGCACAGTCTTTCCGTTGCGTTCACCCGGGGCTGTCGCATCTTGGCCCTTGCTCATCCATTCCAGCAACTTCCTGTCAGCCAACAGAATTTCCTGCAAGATAATTCAGACATCAACTTCGACTAAGAAGGTACAATTCATTACCTTTTTGATCCCGGGTATGTTAATCTCAGGGGCTGCCCCGATGACTGCACCATTCCAGAACCGGAAGTTATGCAAGTTATCACGATCCGCGGCATACTTGGACCGAGGAAACAGGTCATAGTAGGGCTGATAAGCAGGCAACACAACGGCAGGGTCACCTGTAACCCATTAATAATGCCTGTAAGCGTTTTCATTGGATTGGCCCATCCCAACCAAAACCATACCTTGACGACCATCCCTGCACTGGTTCTTGTCACCCTGTCCAAGGGGATCACATGAATGTCCCTGGGTGCCTCTGTCGTGTTCCGTGATGTCTGCGCAGGTCGTACCAGACTATAGATAGATGAATAAACAGTCAGTACACTGACGACATGTCGATACTATGTTCGTCCGCCCTGAACGAGCCTCACCTGTGCATCTAAACTCACATCACTTGCAGGCAACCGCTGGTCCATCCCAGATCCAGCATCATTGATCACCGTGCCAACTTGCACTGCACCTAGGGGCGAATTGGAAGACCCGGCCCCTATGATAGGCTCCTCTAGTTCTTTCGGGACAGTGCTGAGGAGGCCATTTCCCCCAGCCAACAAGGAAGAGACAGCAGTGGGAGAATTGGTGATCGGAGGAACCCCCGCCCCAGTCTCTGTCGAAGGTACGGCAGACACACGATCCAACGAGGCCACGGTGTCCGCCGGAATAGAAGGCACATGGAAAGGGTTACCTGACGACACAGCCACATCTGTCTGTAGAGGAGGTATGACGACAGTACCGTCCGAAGACGAGGTGTCTCCCGTCTCACCGGAAGGGATGGCACAGGCAGAACCTGATGGTGCAGGCTCAACAGGAAACGCCGGGGGGGACACACCCGATGGTGCAACCATATCGAGGGCAGACAGAGCCACCGAATCATCGTGGCTACTCCTCTCCGAGGTATCTGGTACACAAGTAAGGAAAGGAAGGTGAGCGAGAGAGGAATATACTTACAAGGCACAACCTCTTCTTTTTTGGGCGTTGAACTGGAGGACTGGCCGGGGAGAAACAGAGGTAAGATAGAGGACATATATTGGCTGACATGCGCTTCAGACAGAGCGGTGTGTGACATGGCGATGATGGCTTTCATATGGTCCTTAGACACCACTTCTTTGTGACCGCCGGGGTATTGAACATCTTCAAGGACTTGCTGACCCCATGAACGCTTGGACCAGTGCTGACGAATGTTCGCAGGAGCTAGCCACTGCAGGGAGCAGTGCGTAGCGTGCATGGAAAGATGCCGAGTCGTCAAGAACGGATGGGTGGCAAGGTCCGTGGCCTTAGGTCTGCAGCGCTGCCAGTTTGTCATGGAGCGCCAGAATATGTGCGGCTCCGAAACCCACAAGTCCCCAGGCATGCCGCATTCTTCGATTGGCTGCGTGGGTTGTGGGCAGAAGAATATGGCGTGAAGGAGGTATATACCACTCCCATTCTTCTGCTTCTTCATGCGTTCTGTCTGGCCTTCTTGACTGCGGACGGTATCGACCTCACTTGCGAGAAGTCTTTGGAATACCCACGTAATCTCAACAGATGCACGCTTAGCAGCGTCTCTAGACGTGGCAGTCATGATATCTAAGGACAATTTGATGTCATTAGAAGTCGACGTTAGCTCCTGATGTTAAACCAAGTAAAACTGAAGACTATCGAAACATACCTGAAGCATCGGGCATGAAAGAGTCGTGAGTGGGATAGTACACGGTCAGTCCTGGCATTATGGTCAAATGAAAAAGGAGAGGACGAGGTGGTGGCCGTAGTCGAGCTGAGCAAAGGGAGGACAGAACGGCGAACTCATTCGGGTGGGTGACATTGGAGCGTCTATTCTTACCCACGGGTGGGTAACTATTCTGCGCGTTTATTCTTACCCGGGAGATCCCTGCACAAACAGTGGGTACCACGGGTCTCTCTTCTTTTCAACATCCACGCACACCCTCTCCATCGGACCAATCAGCTCTATCAGACAATGATGCATTAATGATGCATGGTGCTGCACTAATCAACAACGCCGCACCAATCGACGATGCCATGCCTACCAATGGCCCGAGGATACTGCACTCACCTTCCAGCCCAGTCCCACTCTTTCTCTTCGAGTTTTCACGCATCCTTATCTTGACGGTTCCATCTTCCAGCCAGATTCAAACGATAGGCCCCCTTCGCCAAACATACACACAGTCGAACTTCGATGAAACACGCACTTGACTTTCTTCTCTCCCTCCCTAGCGAATAGGAACAAGGCGGCCATCACGATTCCTTCGTCCCGTCCACCTCCACCTGTGGTCAGCTCGAACCGAGCCTCTGCGATTTTTCTTTGCGGGCCTATCGTCAGACACGAGATCCTGAGGCCTGAGCCCGCGAAGGTTGAATGTTTGTACTCTGCCTCAGGGAGACTAGCCTATCGTTCTGAATCCGGCTGTCAGTCATCGATGCACCAAATTTTCTCCATACCCATTCTCATCACAGGCACTCCATGCCACGCTAGTGGAAATTTCTTGAAGCCGCATGCATGCACCTAGGAGTCTAGGAGCGAGACTACCTCAGTGGAAGGTGGATGAGTAAGTACACCGTGTGGTACCGATGTCCACACCAGCTCTTGATCTAGCAGATTGGTAATAAGAGTTTCTCCAACGAGATAGACTGGACTCCACAGTGTGTTTATTGACACGGGCTCAAGCGCGAATATCAAGATTTCATGTCAGGGAACTGGGAGTGGGAGAAGTCGGTGAGTGTAGGGTACATAACATTGCTCTCGATTCGAAGACGCACGGTTCTTTGCTATGCCCAGTGATACTAGCCAGCGACACAGCCACTGTCTTCGTGATTATCGGCCAAAACGAATACTGTTCCATGTAGATTTCGAATGGCATGGTGTTGAACATGGCATGGCGGGCTAATCATGATGCTGTATCGCTGCTTTCTTTTCTTGCCATTCCCAAAAGTAGGTCTCTTTTCGCTTTACAAAGTATGTAGTGAGCTTACTTTCAATGCTATCGACTCAAGCGGATAGGCAGTACGAAATCGACCCCAAATTTCTCCAATTTCGCTTACAGCCGTTCCACACTAGCCTCCACTGTATTCTGCAACCTCGGCGCGCGGGTATGGAGAGTCCAGAGGTTGTGAGGTGTGCAGACGATCAGTTCCACTGGATAACATATAGCCTTGGCTCGTAGGTGTCTGACTTTCCGGAACAAGTACTGCTTTCAGGAGTGGTTCAGGGATAGTGCCCCAGGTGTGTTTTAGATTCACTTCGATAAGAACTATTTACTCATTTTGATTCTAAATCAGATGCGTTGCACCACCCAATGACCTCGACGGAGAAGGCCACGGACAAGCGTCGTATGTGCATACGTGCGTTACCTGACACTTTTGATGCCAAAACGATGTGGGATCAATACTTGCTCCCAACATTCTGCATCAAGCTATCAAGGGTGGGAGGATACTTGACCTGGAAAGCTGAAGCCGCCGTTCTTATGACTGATATTGACAGAAGGTATGTTCAACAGCTTGAAAACCGTACGGGGTAGCCTAAAACGCTTACTCGTGGGTTCTGAATCACCGCAGTCCCCCAATTTCCTGGACTTCGACGCTATCCACAAGGCCGAGGCTTCAAACAGTGGATCGGCGACGACTCCAAGCCCTTATGAAGGTGCGTTGCAGCTGTCGTCTCGCGCATATAACTAAGAACACGAATGCGATCACGATTCTGATACTTATGTTGGTGCAGGTTTGGCTTCCAGCTATAGCCGGTCATGTGCCCGACAAAATGGTTCGTTCATTTGCGGCCTTTTTCGAGTTCTGCTATCTCGTGCGACTTAACTTTATCGCCGAAGATACACTTACTGCAATCAGTGAGGTCCTGGAGAGGTATCATAACGGGCGAGTCATCTTCAAAAAGTTGGTGTTCGCAAGGACGGATTCTCCCTTTATTGATAGCACTCCCTCAAGCACTACAACTTCAAGTACATGATCGAACAGTTTGGCGCCCTCAATGGCCTGTGCTCGTTTATTACAGATCCAAAGCACATCACCAGTTGTGAAGCAGCCTTGGAGCCAATCCAGCAGGTACAGAGCATTGGGCATAGATAAGCATTGATTTTGACACTTGTGGGATGCTTGATACTCCCGCTGTGCCAGGTTCCGGCTTGTCTCATGCCACCGTATGCATCCTCCAGCCGAGAATACAACACCAGGCGCAAATAACGACGGTTTGGTAGAGAAAAACCTCGAAGCGGAGGTTGTTCTTGCGAAATCACCATGTATGCCTCCATTGTCCTTCGCTTTACACACATAGTCATAGTTAGTTTGCCTTTATTCCAGTGCGCAATCGCCGTCGAGAGACGTGGACGGCATTGAAGCTTATTCCAATGCTCCATGTCTTTTTGAACTGCTTCGACGCTTTCTCCACGAGCAGTTGTATGAGGGTGACGGTCCCATGCCGTACTGTACCTTTGCAAATGCAATTGCCCTTCCAAGTCGAGCGCCAGTTTTACAAAGCACAAACGGCAGTGTCCGGTTGTCCAGTCATTTGCTCGTAACACATCGAACAGCGCAAAACATGCACTCGAAGATGGTAACTTCCAGCGAGTAAGTATCAGCCAAACAAGCGAGCACGCAGTCACCTGGTAAGCGTACCCAGCTCTGTACTACTAGGTGATTCCGTTGACTTACCTCACGGTCAGGAAACCATGTCTTTCGACGGGGTTCTGCATGAAGCATCCTCCACAGCAGACGGTATTGATGTATGTTGTTCAATCCGAGGATTTGAATGTAAACGCAGTTGTTAAATTGATTCTTAGGTGCCAGAAGTTCGCCAACCATCGCCACCCTCCGTTTTCACACGCGTAGGTCGTTGGGGGTGGGCAACCAGGAAGGTCCTTGACCAGCTGTCCGAGGCTGCCGGAGCGGCCAACGATGACGATAACGAACCTATCGCGTCGCCGCCGCATGTTCCGCGAGTGCGTTTATTGGTAACGGAGCGTATCAAGTCTGCCGAGAATCGGTTCGGCATCACACGCCTCAATAAACGACGACCTGTTCGCTCGCCTGAGACAACGTTAGAAGTTGAAACTGTGTATACTCCGACAGCCGCCCAACGCACCACGTCACGAAACAAACGTGCCATCGCTGCTATTGTAGCCCCTTTCCCAAATTCATCATCATTTCTCTACGGGTAGCATTTCTGGCTTCACGGAAATAAGAAGTCTGTGAACGATAGTGTAGTCTCGCAGAAGATCATCACTGGCCCTAACTTCAGTAGAGCGGATCTGGCCCAAGCGACACTGAATACGATCAACGCTCAGCTCTTGAAGGACAGCTACTCCCATTACCTTGCCCATCGCCACACCTATTGCCACACCTACCCCACTACTACCAGCTGAATCGGGCGGCCCATCCATCGACTTGGACAGGCAGGCAGAGATGGAGCCCGAGATGACTGAAGGGAACATATTACTTCCTGTATCCAATCCCTTGCAAGCCACACATCCGTACGTGTCTACCAATACCTCACAAAGCCAAAGCTTACATTGTGTCAGCTTCTTTGCCAGTAGCCCTCATTCTGACTTTACGAAATCGTCAGACAACATTGCTGCTCCCACGGATCCTATCAAAATAGTCCAAGCACCATATGCACCCCGAAATGACATACCTCAGAATCCTTCATTGTACGCTCCTCCCCCAGCTCATCCACGCTCCTCCCCCAGCTCATCCACGCTCCTCCCTCAGCTCATCCACGCTCCTCTCGTCTTCCTACGGTCGTCATCGAGGAAGAGTGTGAACATCTTAATATCAATGACGTTTCAGACTCCGAAGAGGATGGTGATGTCACAGCCGTGGCCGGTGGCTTGCATCTCTCATCGCAGCCTGAGTCATCTGCAGTTCCTCAGGATACAGTCTCTCCTTGTCCAGTATCGCCGCGGGCCGGATTTCGACAGCCTGTCAAGCAGAAAACGAAGCAACAGACCAAGCAAACAGCAAAGAATGTGCATCACTTTGTACAGCAAAATATTCGAGATCCCAATCTACGCTATTGCTCGCTATGCTTGTATGTCAATATTCAACGATCAAGCCGCCAAGCGTTTGACAGATATTCTCAGCCGCCATAGAATGCCTTCTCTAGTCGCCTCGGAACTACGGGCCTTGATCCTTACCGCATGTTAACATCTGATATTCTACACAAGTTTGAGATCGGTGGCTGGAAAGCTATCGTAACACATCTCATCCGCATTCTAGAAGCTATCCATCACGACAAAGTTCACGAACTCAATGCCAGGTAGGCAATCCGTCATTGTCAACCAGGACGAGATCGACAAATTTGAAGCGGTGTCAACAGATTCCGACAAGTACCTATCTTTGGCGAGAACACAATACGCCGGTTTACTCGCAACGTCAGCAACATGACACGAATAGCTGCATGCGACTTCGAAGATATGCTGCAGGTACGTCATTGTGTGCCAAAGTATTGGGCATTACACATTACTGATACTGTACATAGTGATTTATCCCGTGTTTTGAGTGGTTTCTCCCGTCCCCAGATAATGAAAACGTCATGTCATTGTTGTGGCTGATGGAGTACTGGCATGGGCTTGTCAAAATGCGCCTCCATGTTGAAAGCTCCGTCATATTGGCAGATCAAACCCTCTCCACCCTTGGTACGCAGCTTCGACATTTCGAGCAGGTTCTATGCCCCCGCTATCCCACACGAGAGACCCAGCGAGAGCACGCTGCTCGTTTACGAGCAAAGCAAGGACCTCGCACACAGTCGGGCATTCAAGTGCCGATGGCCAAACTCCTGCACAGCCTTCCATCACATCTAGCCGCCAGCCTCGGTCTTTCCACTTGCGCACTATCAAGTTCGATCTCCTCAGGCATACAACCTACTACATAAGGACCTTTGGCACAACAGACTCCTACTCTACTATAGCAGTAAGTAACTCTCATGAATCGTGCCATACGATCTAAAGAAATCGTATCTAGCTCTCAGGGTGAGCAAGAGCACTCGGATCTGGAAACATCGTAATGCTCGAACAAACGGACGGAATATAGAACCACAATTGCCCAAGATCGACACCCGCGAAAGACGTCTACACAGGATGGTGTTCGAGCTCGAAGAGCATGGAATCGCCATTCCTGGTATCAAGCCTTCGCACAGCTGTGAACGACTGGCCACCGTCGGCCCAGAATGTCATCACTGGATTGCACAGGAGTCTGACAGCCGGATCGCGCTTTATCTACAAGACTGGCAATACAACCGCCCGAATGATCCAGCCGTTCAGGTAGGTATTGTCTCCAGTCTCCAGTCTTCAAGTTCAAGACATCCTTACACCGTGCCCCAGGGATTACATTCCTACTTCGAGAACATGTCCGTCTACGGCTGTGGGCCGAAAGCGACCATAGCCCCAAGGACCCCTTCGCAGTCCCAAACTCGATTGTGCTCCGCCACGAGTGTATATACCGGCATGCGCTAGCAAGAATTAACTTTACCTCTTATGACGTGCAGCGCGAACAAGATGTCATCCACTGTACCCAAGACTCCACGACCTTTCCTCTCGACAAGAGCAGAGTCCTGGTGTTTAATCCTGTCCGCCACGAGCTCGCTCCATGGGAGTACGCCGTCGTGATTGGCGTGTTCCAAGCTTTTGTGTTGATGCCCGGAACAGCTGACAGCAGGCGGGTCGATTGTTTTTGGGTCCGTTGGTTGGAACGCGATCGGTCATGACTGCACGGTCCTTCAGTGCGCCGTCTGGAGAGGCTTCACCTGGCTGACTTGGACACCGATGGTGCCATGGGTTTTATTGACCCAGGCGCTGTGATTCGTGGGTGCCATCTGGTGCCCGCATTTAACTACGGACGCCTTGCCCCTGCAGGTCACCCATCGGTGGCCAGCTCGAGCTTAGGCGATTGGCGCTACTTTTATGTCATGAGATGAGTGCATGAGTTCTTTGTCGCCGTTTGAAAGAATGGACACCTGCCAACGTGGCGTATAGGTTTTTTGACCGAGATCTGCTTGCTTGTCAAATAGGCAACCTTGGTACAGCCACCCTGAACTGGCTATAAGTACTCTGGATCCCTCAGAGGTCCATTTCACGGTCACAGTGGACATACACGGCGGGCCTGCATGTTTACAACGGCATCGGCGGAATCCTTACTAAACTCGATTACAATATGTATGGCAGGCTTGAAAACCAATATAGTCAGACAGTAGCGCATCGAGGAGATCATGTTCATGTTCCACTTACCAAGGATGAGAAACAGCGAAGTCATTTCTGTGTCTCGATGTTTAAGTCGCTGAGTCGACGGTGGTAGAACTACCAGACGGTGCGTAGCGGTCACGAATCAAAGTAACAGAGTGCCATCCGCACCCCTGACACCGCTCAAATCCAGCGTCTACGAGGCAAACTTGACCTGCGCCCAGGGGCCAACCGTACCCTCCGTGATGCGTAAGTCATAATTTTCATGTCGGGCTCACCAACGCGTACCTGGTTGCCTCGGACATGAAACATATAGCGGGCGTCCATATTTAGCAAGGGGCGCATCAAATGTGATGACCCGTCATTGGCTGGTGTGTCATGATGTCATCGTTTGGCTTAATTCCCCTGCAAATGGAACGGTTCATGTTATGACATCATACCTGGGTGACTGCTGGTTGCGACGACGGGCAGAGGAGGGTATTGGGAAGAAGGCGAAGGCAGGCACAGAGAAGATCAACATGGATGTCCGTCGGTTCACTAGTCTGCCAACAAGTCATCCTACACTGTAACTACAGGGACGTAGTTGAAGCTATGCGCCGATCATAAAAGTATTATATATTGATTTTATTCTTACTAAAATTGTTATGATTTCGAAATTTAAAAGGGCGTGATGTGCGGTGCCATTGTCTCAGTTTGCGTGACTGAAATAAGAGAGTTAGAAGTGGCATGGACCGATGAACAGGCCAGGGCTGAGAACACCTCATATGGTCGGGAGTGGATCAGCCGGTATTGTTGGGCCCGGTCGTGTGAGCATTACAGGGAGCGAACGTGAGGGTGACTTGCTCCGTCGTCCGGTCGCGAACATGGCGGTTTGTAGGTGGGGATGAAAAAGTGTGTGTACTGAGTGAACGTTAGCGTGATAGAATTCATGATGATACATGGCAGGCACCATTCGCGCATCTCTGCGCTCGGACCACAGCCCAACACCCCAAGTAGATCCATACTGAACTAGCTCGCGACATTGACAATGAATATCGAGAGATCGAGCAGAGAGTATCCGTTGGGAAGAGGGAAAATATTTTTATCATTGTTGGCAACACTGGCGTACACCGGATTGCCGATAGTTTGACGGGTGGGCTGCGGTTAGCTCCAATACGACATACTTGTCGACGCTGTAGACAGGTTACAGCGGCGGCAGCAGTCTAAGGGTGGCTAAGACTCTGGGAAGCTAGGTACGGGGGAGAGTTTCCAAGTGTAGACGAGGGATATTAGGTGTTCATGAGTGGAGGAATAGGCCATTGCCATTAATGAGCTGTCGGAGGATACAACTGCAGTACAAATTGTCAGAAGCGAGTTGAGAGGTGCACACACCGTGAACGTAAATGCAGCGGGCAGCCGTACTCCGTGTACGGCCTCACTACATCGCGTGATGGATACAAAAGTTCAGACAGGTGCGGCTTAGAGGGCGACTGACAGTGAATGGAACGTTTGCAAGCAACAAAGGATAGATCACGCACCTAGAGACCGTGGCTCCAATATCGTTCTCAGTATTAATTGACGTCTACGTTCCATGGGCTTGTATGGTCTACACACTCGCACCAAATGCGTACGCACGCCGCTTGGGATTGAAACAGGGAAGAGACGAGAGTGCACGTTGAAGTCGTTACTTGCCATCGTCGCTGCCAATGGTTTAATTATCCTCAAGTGGATCGGTCATACAAGGGCGTATATGATGTTCCAGATCCAATAAGTGGATTTCCATGCAGCTGAGGGTTTGGCATAAGGCTGCAGTAAAGAACGTGGATAACGTAGAAGATGAGAGGAGGATGAGAAGTCGTTCGAGAGTCGAGGCGCCTGTCTGTCTTACCTGGACTCATCTTGGTTGACCTCCACCAACGCTTCTCTACTCAACTTAACTTGCATCTCATAATCATTTGGACGTTCCCTTGCTAAAATTCCCCAACATAGGCGACATTGGTCGTCCAGTGTACGTCAATGAACTGAGAGCTTTCTGCGCACAGTGGTCGTGACTACTACCTTACGATCGTATGCGGTCCCAGGCACGCGAGAAGACTCATGGTATGCCGGGGTTCTGGAGATTGTCAATGGGACGTAGGACGAGTGCGGACGTGGAGGTATGAAACCAGCTGGGTGCGTGTTACTTTGGCCTTCCTATATGTTTTCCTAATGCAGAAGACAGCTGTCTGTTCCCTTAGATTGAGCTGCGGATACTGTAGCACCCCTAGTGGGGACTTCATCACGCTTACCTCGACCAGTACGCTCATATGGAAGCACGGTGACGGTACTACTCGGTGGTGTCGACCTTAGTCGCACTCGGCCGTCCAGTAGGGACCGTCAAATCCTCCTGTATTTAAGTAACCAAGACATTCACGAAGATATACTGGGCTGCAATGACAATTCAAGCTCGACGGAAGGCTCAACGGAAGGACGGCTCAACAATCGCAGAATTACAAGGCGCAATGCACCTCTTCGACATCCCCTGCTAGATTTACACGAACCGCCACTAATGGTCGTCGACACATTACAAGGCTACAGTACGATACTAAGTAGGCCGTGAATGTGGATTCTCGTACTCAGTGAATGTTCGTTCCCGCAAACAGTATGTACGTTTATTCCACATAATTATGCATCAACTTGGAACTCATGACGCTAAACAGCAGGTGCTCGTCGTTCGCACTTACCCCATGCACATACCGCCGCCAGGATCGTGCGGGCCACTTCTGCGACCGTGTGGATGTTGCGACCATCTCGGTATATTTCCTTACTCCATCGTTTACGTGCTCACAATTCTCGTAATATCGCTTTCTGTGTCATTCTCAAGCATTCAACACGTTGTAGCCGTTATCGTTGCTCCTCAGCCAATCTTCCTATTTCCGCGACACGAAGGCTTCACTTGTACAAGAGAGTCCCGGACTAATGTTCGACGTATCGAATTTGGAGACTGGCGAAGCAGGGGACGGGGCGTGCAGGCAGGACGAGGGGGGGGAGTGCTTTAGGCTGTATACGGAGAACGACTTTATGAGTGAGTGGGAGGAGCAGACGCATCCAGAGATTTTGAGGAGTAATTTGGCGAGTACGGTGTTGGAGTTGGGTGTCAAGGTGCGTTTGCGTTAGCTATGGCTATCGAGGAAGTGCTAACTCGCACATGTCAATACGATTTGGTGCACTTTGATTATGTAGATGGACCCGCGCCCGAGACGTTTGCGCCTATGGATGGGAGGGTGGGGATGCATCTTTGTGACAGTACTACGTGTTTGTTGAGTGCTGCTACGACGTACGTCGGTAGTCCTTTGCTTCACTCGCCGGTGCACATATCAACCCCCTTCACAGCCAATTCGATCATATTCTCGCGGTCCGAGCTTACAGGCGTCCGGTCCTTGCCTCATCCGCCCCACGCCGCCCTTCTCACGCCGCTCTCACTCGCTCTCACTCAACAAGTGTCTCAATCACGCGTGCTTATTGTGAAAGCAAAATGACAGGGGGTTCACCGGTGGTGAGTTACATTACAGACTGAAATAATTCGACTCGTTGGGGAGAGAATAAGATGAGAAGAAAACGTACAGTTCCTCTACGGTACTGTACGCTTCTCTGCTCGAAATTCACGTGCTCTCTCTCCAGATCGAGCCGTATGTCCTGGCAAAATGCGCATGTTAGCTCGGGGAAGGGGTCGTAGAAGAGTCGGAAGGCGCACATACCGGGCAAAAGGCAGAGTCGCGTAGTTGCCTACACAGGCAGTTCGGGTGAGTTCCATGCATCTTTACGAGTTTGCAGACGACTTACAGCGATCCTTAAGTGTCGCAACACTTTCGAATCACGCTCCGAATCGTCGGATCACTCTAGCAGTCGAAAACACGAACAGCAAGTCACTTTGGACGCCATCGAAGCCCGCAGCACTCACCTCACCCCAGAATACCATACCACCCAAGTCACCAAATCGATTCGCCAAAGCCCGACAACCTGCACCCGTAACTCTACAGGTCAAAACGCGCAAGTTAGCAACAAGCCAAACGATAATAACCACGGAAAACCTACGGCCAGAGGTGGTTCATACCGCTGTTAAGACCGTCGCAAGGTAAGTACCACTTCCTAAGAACTAAACGACGACTTACCACTTTTAAACTCCCCACAGAAGGCGCACGACCCTCTCGCACGCACGCACATTCCTCAAGTCCTCAAGACACACCGCACCACCTCTCCGCCGGACGCAGGAATATCAAGTCGAGGAAGCGAAGGACAGGGCAGTCGGTGGGAGCTCAGGTACGAGGGAGTACGGGCCAGTCGAGGTACTACAGCGTACGAAGTTAGTACTGTTCATATCCTCTGGAGCTCGCACCAGCGCATTCACCCAGTGACTAAAATCCGCCCACCGCTTCTCCATCGACAGCTAGACAAGTCGACCCGTACCGACATGTTATGCACACCCACCGCACCAAGGCGCGATTTGCGGGAAGTTGAAACGCCGTGTCGAGGCGATGGGAAGGTCTGAGGGGGCCGTACAGGCTGGACGAGGTGGGTAACGACCCCTGTCGAGGTATCAGGCCGCGGCCACGATTAGAAGATCCGTACGGCCACTTCGCAGTGGTAATATAATGTTAACTTGGTGCTCTTTTGTGTTGGACATTTAGTTTAGCGGTTAGCTCCCTGTGCTGTAGCAGCGAGGCATGTGGACCGCGGCCGTGTGTTCGACTCCCAGCAGTGTCCTGATTTAAATGCTACCATAATGTCTCTAGTATGATATGACATGATTCCGGTATGTACACCGACACCCAACATCATCATGCCATTTTATTTATCGTATCTTTATACTGTTTTCCTGAGTTTATCTGGTGTTGTGCTCTCACACGTGTTTTGGCCGTCATGCATAGTAAGCGTGCTGGAAGTTGTACTGGCTGTGTGGTATATACATGCTGTTTACACGCTTTCCATCGCATCCTGAGCTCGCATCAGCTCGCACAGTACCTCCTGTTCCTCTGTCTCGTCCGAGTCCTCTGTGTCTAGTGTCGACCCGTTGATTGCGCACGTCAATGGACGCATTCCCTCTCCCGAGCCTGTAGTTGATGACCCCGCCACTGTGTCCGTTGCACCTGCAACACCCATTGACCGCTTTAGATTGTGTGGCCTCTCGCGTGCCGCCCTCTTTGGAGGTCCTATCTTTGCACCGTGCGGTATGATCATAAAGTGCGAACTGTCTGCCGTAGGTTCGTTCTCAGGCGTGACAGTGGTGTGCCTTTGGTCGATGGGCTCTGGCGATTGCGGTCTGGGCCTCGGTAGCGAGAACGACGCTTCTTGGCCGTCTGGTCCATAGTACCGTCTTGGCCGCAATCCTCCCTGAACCGGTGTCAGCTGTATCTGGTGCATGACATCTCAAGCGGCGACGTACCTGTACGACCACAACTGTTAGCCATTCCCCTGTTGGTAGACGCCTGTGATACATCCCAGGCCTCAGCTCTCCTGGTACACTGTATCCCAGATACTCAACCTCGTCGTCGACGATCTCGATTGGCCAATCGCGGCTACCGTGTCGGACGTACACGACTTCGCCGTGCTCGTCATCTCCGGTGTGCGACATTTGATTGGACAACCTGTGCATACGATCGTTACGGCTGTGAGATCGTCAGTGTGTCGGACTCACTGTAAGTTTCTTGTATGTGGCCGTGGTGGTAGTTGCTCACCTTGTGCCCGTCACCGCGTGTAAGTAGCTTCTATAGAATCTAGATATATCGTGAACGTTATCCAAGTCCCTACTTCCTCTCGCACGTGATTGGGTCTGTCAGTGCTGCGAGGGTCTGTTTCCTCCCAATTCCATCGCTTCTTCCTCTGCGCTGTGCTTCGTGCCGTTTGTATGTCGCTGTGCTTTGACTCACCTCACACCCTTACACCCCTGCAGTTCGCGATAGGCACGGTAAAAGAAGACCACCTTGGTGTCATCGAATGATCGCCTCCACCATTCTATCACTTGCGTAAAAAGGAGGGTGGGCGCGTCGAGGGCTGGCGTGTATGGAGGGCGGGAGGGGTTGGGAGGTCATTTGTTGGTGCTGTATACCCTTCTTCTATTCCATTCTCTCTTTCTCTTCTGCTTCTTTGTTCTTGCCCACCCTTGACCCGCTCTCGTCGCCAACAAATTCAGTGCGCCCTTCCACTCAACCCCGACCCCAAACAGTCGCACACACCCCACTTCATGACTGTCCCTCACCCGCGACTGCTACGCCAACGGGATCGGCACGCACAAATCCAAACAAGACTTCGACCGAGCCTTCCCTCTCTTCGTCCTCACCGCCAAACACGGACATCCAGACGCTGCATACCGTGCGGGTACGTGCTGCGAGAACGGCTGGGGCTGTCGACGAGACTCCGCCAAGGCACTCACCTTCTACCGCAAAGCCGCCGCCGCCCTGCACCCAGGAGCGATGTACCGCCTGGGCATCGCCGAACTGAACGGTGAACTAGGCCTCACCACGTCCCCCAAGGAAGGCGTCAAGTGGCTCAAGCGGGGTGCGGAGAGCGCGACGGCGGAGTTCCCGCATGCGCTGCATGAGTTGGCGTTGTTGCACGAGAGAGGCATCAATAATGTGTTGTTTGTGGATTATGAGTATGCGGCGGAGCTTGGGTATGCGCCGAGTGCGTATCGATTGGGGGAGTGTTATGGGTATGGGAAGATGGGGTGTCCGCAGGATCCTGCGCTGCCCATTCACTTCCACGTGCGTCCCTGTCTCCCTCACCCCTCTCTCCCTTTTCTCCTCACCTCAAAAACTAACATAGAACATAGCAGCCCAACAAAACCACCGCGACGTCCCCTTCGCCCTCACCGCCTGGTACCTCGTCGCCTTCCCGGGCGTACTTCCTCAGTCCGACACAGAGGCGTTTTTGTGGGGAAGAGGGCAGCCGATGCGGGGCTCGTGAAGGCTATGTATGCGGTTGGGTATTTTTTGGGGGTTGGCATTGGGACGGGGGTCGATTTGGATTTGTGAGTTCTTTTGTTTGTTTTGGCATTTGTGGGTTTTGGGTTTTGTATGGTTGGTGGATGGGCAGCGTTCGCTGTTTCACTCTCAACATATTCTCCACTCGTTCCTTTGCTTCAACCGTCCCCTTCTTGCGAACCACTTTCCTCTCATTGCTTGACTCTTGTTCGTGTTCCTCACACGACCCGCAATCCCTTCAGCCTGCGCATCACGTTCGATAGTGGGTCAGGCTGTATCTACTGCCTTACTCCCTGCAAATCTCTGTTTCGCTTCTCGGCTTCGACTAGCCACTTTTTGCGTCCACTTCATCTCAAAAAAAATTCTCGCACCCTCCCCGCTTGACTACTACCACCTACGTTCCCGAACACACACGCACCTCTCCCCCTCAATCCTTTCATGTCAACTCTGCACGCCATTTTCTACGCTCCGTTCTGACGTGTTACGGCGTTATATCCATTTTTCTACTTGACTTTACCCTCCAACCCACCACACCCCACGCCCTCTTCTCTTTCTTCGTCTGTCACTTATGTCACTCCAAATTACCCAACATGCTGCTAACGACGCCTCTCATCAGAGCCCTCCAATACTACAAAAGCGCCGCCGAATGGGGCGATAAACGAGCCGCGCAGCGGTTACGCTCCAAGGCACCTGTGTCCGCAGGACCGAGGAGCGTGCTGAATCCGGACGATGGTTTGAGTGGGAGTGGGAGTGGGAGTGGG